>CAWUFW010019963.1:0-167303 GCA_963921515.1 Calotriton arnoldi
GTTTGAGTCACTTCCCATATTTATATATATATATATATATTTATATATATATATATATATATATATATATATATATCCACCAAATACTCTTTCCAGAAGAAAAACGGTCCGCACTCTTGCAGGTTTTACGATTTTTTAAATTTTCTATCTCCTTCGTTAGATGTTCATATATGCAAACAGGAATACAGGTGAAACAAAAGATCTATGCGTTTCGGTATTACAAATACCTTGCTCACGATCAACAGGTTGCTTGTTATTCCTACATTTATGTGTTTGAAATTCTATGACATCATTTCCTGCTGGTTGCTGCAAGCATCCCTGTGAATTATGGGAGATGTAGTTTTCCGATTTTAATGATAAAAGGACATTTTTAACAAGTTTCAATAAAGTTTTACTTTTCTCTACTTAATTGATGTATTTTTAAAACAATATTGCTATAGTTGGTCAAACTAATATACCTGATATGTTCTTAAATACAAGGCATTTACATCATTTGATTTTTGTACAAATACATTTTACCTTTGTGTCATTCAATCCCTCCAGTGGGAGAAGTCACACTGAATGTTCTTTCATTTTCAACCAATTTTACCAATATTGAAACTCTTATATTTCTTTTCCTTCTTTCTTTTTTTTGTTACCTTTGTCTTTAATGTCCATTATTTCCCTTTTACTTTTTCCCTTTCCTTTCATTCTTCTTTTTCCTTCGGAGAAGCTTTAGTCATGAGTCTATAGATGTATATATAATTCTTCCGACTGGTTCAGGCCATGAGGTGTCAAAGTACGTTGATTCAAGATATGTCTTGATTCTTTCTGTCGCAAGATCTTTTCGCGATTTCCACCTCGGTCATTCTTTGGTTCAGTTTCAATCCCATAGAATTTAAGCTGTTTCCAGTCACTTTGATGGTACAGTTCCATATGTTTGGCCATTGCATTTGTTTTATCCTTATTTGTAGTGGCTCTTACGTGTTCCATTATGCGTTTTCTCAAATCACAGATGGTGCTTCCGATGTATTTTAAGGGACATGGGCACTCCATTACATACACAGTGTATTGTGTTTTGCACGTGATCAGTTCTCTAATTTCCCATGTTTTATTATTTGCCATTTTGATTTCCTTCATTGGCTTCGCAATTTGACACATTTTGCAGGAGTGACATTTTACAAAACCTTTTGTTTTCATCCATGATGATTCCTTTCTTTTTCCCTTGTAGTGACTATGAATCAGGTGATCCTTCAGATTTTTTGCTCGGCGATATGTAATAGTTGGGTGCTTTCCAACTATTTCTTTTACCGTTGTATCCAACTGCAAGATTTTCGAGACATGGTCCCTTCCTTTCCTCCTCTCTTTCTCTTCTCTTTTACAGGAGGAAAGGAAGGGACCATGTCTCGTGCCGGTGGCAAAGGGATCCCTAACCTTTTCTACGTGATACCATCCTGCTGCGACCATGTCCACAGATAAGACAACCTTTTTTGCACTGTTAATTATTTGTTTGCTCATTTCATAGATAAGTTTTTAGACCATGTGCACGAATCAGGTGATAGACGGGGTATACACTGCAGCAAGCAACAGCGGTTCCCAAGTACACCTGCAAACATATCCATTACAGGGGCACAGAGGCGCTATAGCACACTAGCAGGAGAACATACACACATACAAGTAGTCCACCAGATTCTCCCACTAACCAGGGTATTATTTTGTTGAATCTAGACAACTGTAACTCACTATGGACATGTCTCTGACCTGCGAGTCACAACAGGTGAACTACCCACTAACAAGGGACACGATTTATCAGTTTTATCAACTGAGACAACCTCATCTCAAGCACCAGGCACACTCTGCTTTCCACTTCCATGTGAGGATCAATAATTTATATTTAAATTTATATTTATATATCTTTTAACATCCACATTAGTAGTGCACTGCGCGAGGCGTCAGGACATCTCTGAGGGACCTGCAGAACACTTCAGCAAACATGTAGAATTTCCTGAGATTAGGGGGCATAGCTCACCAGATAACACAAGACTACACATATCAGCATGCCCCACAACGGTACTACGTAACCTAGACAGACTTCCTGTAATTAGTGTGCACAGCGAACACGGTAGCACTAGACTACGTACACCAACACGCCACACCACTGACTCCGCAGTGGACAGCATGCGCTTGCATAACAGCCGGCGAATTTGTTGAACAGATGGTAGATACTTGCATTTTTGCAACGACAGGCTTACATCAGTAACATGCTTTCTACCGCTTCAATCACTTTTTAACCATTTAGAAATGGCGGACATGGCAATTCATGAACACTGTATGTATACAGCCAATGGTCTGTTTTCTATGTTAATCATCATGGAGAGTGTATGTAAGTAATCGCATCTTGCAGTACCCGTTGTGTGATCAAGACTTTACGAAGTCGAAACGCGTCACAGAGGGTTTATGAAGCTAATAAACCCACCAATTCTAACTTTGGCATTCTGTCTGGATTATTGCGACAACCTGAGAGCACGATTGGTAACCCCGTTTGAATCTATGTGCATTACCGGTTTTCTCCGCCGGCATCGTGCCACCCCTCTACGGGCCCAGGATTTTTGGAAGGAGTTTCTATGTTTCCATATATATATATATATATATATATATATATATATCCCAAAGGTGACCTTCCCTCTGCGGTCACAGATCGAGGCGCACACTGGCGAAGTAAATGAATAAATTTTATTAGCCACACGAATTCTTATCGGACAGACGCGTTTCGGCTGCACGCCTTCCTCAATGTCACTCGATTTAAGAAACAGCGCCATATTTAAAATTAAATCAACAATCAACATAAAGAGAGGACAACACAGTTCATTACATTAATCAAAATAGAAAACGGCAGGCAGTGCATTTACCTATGCCAATTTGGCGGCCATTTTAGAAGGTTCAAATTCATTCATTCTCCTTCTATTTCTACTGTTTGACAATACTGATGTTACAAATTCATATAACAGTTATGTCTTTCAAATCAGTGAAGTACAATCCCTATCAACCATATAATACTTGTCAATTACATGTCTTATTTCTGCAATTCTTCAATTATGCCCTCGATGGGCTTTCGACAAGGACATTATCCTGCCCTGAATGGGCATTCCCTCTGAGTTTTTTATTAATCAGTTCATTATTCCTCTGGAAAAAAAAATAATAATAAAATATATATATATGACAAAGACAATCCTTAGCACCACGGACTAACTGCATGCTGGGACTTGCAGTCTCTGAACACTGAACAGCGTGAGTGTCCTTGATGTAATGTGAGTCAGGTGTGCCCCCCACTACTTTAGGAGAATGGGCTCACACAGAGTGAATTGAAACCCCAGATCACCCGAGGCATTTGAAAAAGGCAGTCGCCGAAACGCGTCATGCCGGGTTTTGAAATAAACGGAGTCTTCAGAGCCCCGCCGTGTCCCCTTGTCTACTTTTACGGAAGGAGATTTGTTTTGCATATTTGGCGTGCTGCCACTGACACGCAAAGGGGACCCTTCCGCAAGCATCCAAGGTATCAATGGCAACTCACCTGGATCGCCGCCCGTCCCCAGGAAGCAGTGAACCTGTTGTCAATGACAGACCATAACGTATGGAGAGAACGCAGTTACTTGAACCAGCACCTCCAGGCACTCTGCCAGCGGGGAAGAGGACGGTTGGAAGTGAGGGCGGAGAAATCGTCTATTGTCCAGCACTGTGTCAAGGTTTCAGCCTGAACCACACTATTCAGCCTCTCACTTGGAGTATGCAACAACAAGGCTGACAAAGACACTCCTTAGCACCACGGACTAACTGCATGCTGGGACTTGCAGTCTCTGAACACTGAACAGCGTGAGTGTCCTTGATGTAATGTGAGTCAGGTGTGCCCCACACTACTTTAGGAGAATGGGCTCACACAGAGTGAATTGAAACCCCAGATCACCCGAGGCATTTGAAAAAGGCAGTCGCCGAAACGCGTCATGCCGGGTTTTTGAAATAAACGGAGTCTTCAGAGCCCCGCCGTGTCCCCTTGTCTACTTTTACGGAAGGAGATTTGTTTTGCATATATATATATATACATATATATATAAATATATATATATATATATAAATATATATATATATATATCTATATATAGATATATATATACACACACATATATATATCTATATCTATATATTATCTACTGGCGGTCGCCAGTAGATAGTTATAGTTAGGACCTATTTTCCATAGGAAATCCGCGACATTCTATTTGAAATAACTCTTGCGTCGGTTGACGAATCTTCGCGAAATTTTCAAACTTTATGGCCCGCTCCGGTCCGCTCCTACCCTGAAAGTCTCAGGGTGATTCGTCAAGCGGGGGCCGAGAAAAAGGGGGTCCCAAAACGTGTTTTCCCCATTCATTTTCCCATAGGAAACTTTAGACACGGCTACAGCCTGAAGTGCTGAACGGAATTACACCAAATTTGGCAAAGAGGTAGTTCTTGGTTCAGAAAGAACCCTTTTTGTTAAATGGTGTAAATCCGTTCAGTAGTTGCGGAGAAATTAAAAAAATAAGAGTCAAAAAATCAATTTCCCATAGGAAACTTTATGCAAGGCTACAGCCCGAACTGCTGAACGGAATTACACCAAATTTGGCAAAGAGGTAGTTCTTGGTTCAAAAAGAACCCTTTTTGTTAAATGGTGTAAATCCGTTCAGTAGTTGCTGAGAAAATCAAAAGTAAAAACACATATATATCTGGGCAGAGCCTAACCACACATGTCATCGTGAGATCTGATTGGCTGTCAGCACTTCATCCTGGAATTGCTGGCAGCCATCTTGGGACCAATATAAATGATAGTACCCCATTGAAATGCATTGTAGTGAATCGAAGATTTTGAGGGTTACCAAAAGGAGAACTATAAAGGGTGATAACAGACTTTAGTTACATTAGAATTCATTTGTTGATGGTACCATACTAATTTCAGGAATTGTGGTGTGTTCTAAGGTGATTTTACCCTGTGAAAAACCTTCTGCTGGGATATCATGAATCATGTTTGAGAGAAAACTATTTTCACATGCTTGTCCCATACAGTTTTGGAAGGTGCCCCAGAAGCTAAAATGAGAGCATATTTTCTGTAAATTCACATTATCTTTCTCAGTCATGTGAGAATGAAGTCTGACATTCTCAGTAAAACATGTACATCCAACAAGGGCAGAGACTGTCAGTTGATTCCTTTGTGTTCTACTGCAGCTTCCCAGAGTGTTCTAAAGAACAACTAGAGTGCTAACAGCCTTACTTATGACAAAAGTATGGCACACCTGAAGCCATCTTGATTGGAATAAACTGGTAACACTTAAAACATTTAATTTAAAAAGGAACAAAATGATGGGGTTCATCTTGTCATAGAAATTATGGTTAGTGCTCTGGAAAGAAAAATTAGGACATGTTTCAAGTGTGATCTCAAATATCTTCCTGTTATATTTCAACAGGAGCAGCCTGTCAGTTGATGCCTTTGTGTTCTACTGCAGCTTCCCAGAGTGTTCTAAAGAACAACTAGAGCGCTAACTGTCTTACTTATGACAAAAGTATGGCACACCTGAAGCCATCTTGATTGGAATAAACTGGTAACACTTAAAACATTTAATTTAAAAAGGAACAAAATGATGGGGTTCATTTTGTCATAGAAATTATGGTTAGTGCTGTAGAAAGAAAAATTAGGACATGTTTCAAGTGTGATCTCAAATATCTTCCTGTTATATTTCAACAGGAGCAGCCTGTCAGTTGATGCCTTTGTGTTCTACTGCAGCTTCCCAGAGTGTTCTAAAGAACAACTAGAGCGCTAACAGTCTTACTTATGACAAAAGTATGGCACACCTGAAGCCATCTTGATTGGAATAAACTGGTAACACTTAAAACATTTAATTTAAAAAGGAACACAATGAGGGGGTTCATTTTGCCATAGAAATTATGGTTAGTGCTGTAGAAAGAAAAATTAGGACATGTTTTAAGTGAGATCTCAAATATCTTCCTGTTATATTTCAACAGGAGCAGCCTGTCAGTTGATGCCTTTGTGTTCTACTGCAGCTTCCCAGAGTGTTCTAAAGAACAACTAGAGTGCTAACAGCCTTACTTATGACAAAAGTATGGCACACCTGAAGCCATCTTGATTGGAATAAACTGGTAACACTTAAAACATTTAATTTAAAAAGGAACAAAATGAGGGGGTTCATTTTGCCATAGAAATTATGGTTAGTGCTGCAAAAAGAAAATGTAGTACATGTTTTAAGTGAGATCTCAAATCCTCTTCTATTTCATTAGAAAATTCTGACATGCAGACTGAAACAATCACTTTCAATACCAGCAGTAGACTTCCAGTTAACTCCTTGGTGAGCAGTAGCTTTACTACAGTGATCTAATGAACAACTAGAGTAATAACATTCTGAATTTATGGCAAATGTGTGACACATCTGAATGCCTTCTTGATGGAATCAAAGTAAAAAACTGAAAGTATTTCCTACTGAGGAGACTGCAGTAAATGAGGAAATTAGGAAACTTCATAACAAAGAAGTCTTCCAAGATGGCCACCAGTGAAAAAAGAGCCCAAATGTAGCACAAATATTACCCAGATGTAGCCCACATATAGCCCAATGACAAAAGTGTGCAAAACACTTTTTATTTTTAGTTTTTTTGCAGTTTTATGTAGTGCAGACTGGTCAGGTATTGGAGCGTTGCATCTTAAAACATGACCCCCTACACTACAAAAACACCACTGCACTACCCTAAACCCTAAAACACTACCCCAGCACGACCCCCTACACTACACAAGCACCACTGCACTATCCTAAACCCTAAAACACTACCCCCAGCATGACCCCCTACACTACACAAACACCACTGCACTACCCTAAACCCTAAAACACTACCCCAACACCACTGCACTAACCTAAATCCTAAAACACTACCCCCAGCACGACCCCCTACACTACCCAAACACCACTGCACTACCCTAAAACATGACCCCTACACTACACAAACACCACTGCACTACCCTAAACCCTAAAACACTACCCCCAGCACGACCCCCTACACTACACAAGCACCACTGCACTACCCTAAACCCTAAAACACTGCCCCCAGCATGACCCCCTACAATACACAAACACCACTGCACTACCTTAAACCCTAAAACACTACCCCCAGCACGACCCCCTACACTGCCCGAACACCACTGCACTGCCCTAAACCCTGAAACACATACCCTAGCACGACCCCCTACACTGCCCGAACACCACTGCACTGCCCTAAACCCTGAAACACCATCCCCTTCACGACCCCCTACACTGCCCGAACACCACTGCACTGCCCTAAACCCTGAAATACCACCCCCAGCATGACCCCTACACTGCCCGAACACCACTGCACTGCCCTAAACCCTGAAACACTACCCCCAGCAAGACCTCCTACACTGCCCGAACACCACTGCACTGCCCTAAACCCTGAAACATCACCCCCAGCAAGACCCCCTACACTGCCCGAACACCACTGCCCTAAACCCTGAAACACCACCCCCAGCACGACCCCCTACACTGCCCGAACACCACTGCACTGCCCTAAACCCTGAAACACCACCCCCAGCACGACCCCCTACACTGCCCGAACACCACTGCACTGCCCTAAACCCTGAAACACCACCCCCTGCATGACCCCCTACACTGCCCAAACACTACTGCACTGCCCTAAACCCTGAAACACCATCCCCAGCACGACCCTCTACTCTGCACGAACACCACTGCACTGCCTTAAACCCTGAAACACTACCCCCAGCAAGACCCCCTACACTGCCCGAACACCACTGCACTGCCCTAAACCCTGAAACACCACCCCCAGCAAGACCCCCTACACTGCCCGAACACCACTGCCCTAAACCCTGAAACACCACCCCAGCAAGACCCCCTACACTGCCCGAACACCACTGCATTGCCCTAAACCCTGAAACACCAGCCCCAGCACGACCCCTACACTGCCCGAACACCACTGCACTGCCCTAAACCCTGAAACACCACCCCCTGCACGACCCCCTACACTGCCCGAACACCACTGCACTGCCCTAAACCCTGAAACACCACCCCCAGCACGACCCCCTACACTGCCCGAACACCACTGCACTGCCCTAAACCCTGAAACACCACCCCCTGCACGATCCCCTACACTGCCCGAACACTACTGCACTGCCCTAAACCCTGAAACACCACCCCCAGCACGACTCCCTACACTGCACGAACACCACTGCACTGCCCTAAACCCCGAAACACTACCCCCAGCAAGACCCCCTACACTGCCCGAACACCACTGCCCTAAACCCTGAAACACCACCCCCAGCAAGACCCCCTACACTGCCCATACACCACTGCACTGCCCTAAACCCTGAAACACCACCCCCAGCATGACCCCTACACTGCCTGAACACCACTGCACTGCCCTAAACCCTGAAACACCACCCCCAGCACGACCCCCTACACTGCCCGAACACCACTGCACTGCCCTAAACCATGAAACACCAGCCCCAGCACGACCCCCTACACTGCCCGAACACCACTGCACTGCCCTAAACCCTGAAACACCACCCCCAGCACAACCCCGTACACTGCCCGAACACCACTGCACTACCCTAAACCCTGAAACACCAGCCCCAGCACGACCGCCTACACTGCCCAAAAACCACTGCACTGCCCTAAACCCTGAAACACCAGCCCCAGCAAGACCCCCTACACTGCCCGAACACCACTGCACTGCCCTAAACCCTGAAACACCACCCCCAGCAAGACCCCTACACTGCCCGAACACCACTGCACTAAAGCCTGAAACACCACCCCCAGCAAGACCACCTACACTGGCCGAACACCACTGCACTGCCCTAAACCCTGAAACACCACCCCCTGCACGACCCCTACACTGCCCAAACACCACTGCACTGCCCTAAACCCTGAAACACCACCCCCTGCACCACCCCCTACACTGCCCGAACACCACTGCACTGCCCTAAACCCTGAAACACCACCCCTCAGCACGACACCCTACACTGCCCGAACACCACTGCACTGCCCTAAACCCTGAAACACCACCCCCAGCACGACCCCCTACACTGCCCGAACACCACTGCACTGCCCTAAACCCTGAAACACCACCCCCTGCACGACCTCCTACACTGCCGGAACACCACTGCACTGCCCTAAACCCTGAAACACCACCCCCAGCACGACCCCCTACACTGCCCGAACACCACTGCACTGCCCTAAACCCTGAAACATCAACCCCAGCAAGACCCCCTACACTGCCTGAACACCACTGCCCTAAACCCTGAAACACCACCCCCTACACTGCACGAACACCACTGCACTGCCCTAAACCCTGAAACATCACCTCCAGCAAAACCCCCTACACTGCCTGAACACCATTGCTCTGCCCTAAATCCTGAAACACTAGCCCCAGCATGACCCTCTACACTGCCCAAACACCACTGCACTGCCCTAAACCCTGAAACACCACCCCCAGCACGACCCCCTACACTGCCCGAACACCACTGCACTGCCCTAAACCCTGAAACACCAGCCCCAGCAAGACCCCCTACACTGCCCGAACACCACTGCACTGCCCTAGACTCTGAAACACCAGTCCCAGCAAGACCCCCTACACTGCCCGAACACCACTGCACTGCCCTAAACCCTGAAACACCAGCCCCAGCACGACCCCCTACACTGCCCGAACACCACTGCACTGCCCTAAACCCTGAAACACCAGCCCCAGCACGACCACCTACACTGCCCGAACACCACTGCACTGCCCTAAACCCTGAAACACCAGCCACAGCACAACCCCCTACACTGCCCGAACACCACTGCACTGCCCTAAACCCTGAAACACCAGCCCCAGCACGACCCCCTACACTGCCCGAACACCACTGCACTGCCCTAAACCCTGAAACACCACCCCCTGCAGCACCCCCTACACTGCCCGAACACCACTGCACTGCCCTAAACCCTGAAACACCACCCCCTGCACTGCCCCCTACACTGCCCGAACACCACTGCACTGCCCTAAACCATGACACAACACCCCCAGCACAACCCCCTTTACTGCTCGAACACCACTGCACTGCCCCAAACCCTGAAACACCACCCCCAGCACGACCCCCTACACTGCCCGAACACCACTGCCCTAAACCGTGAAACACCACCCCTGCACGACCCCCTACACTGCCCGAACACCACTGCACTGCCCTAAACCCTGAAACACCACCCCCTACACTGCCCGAACACCACTGCACTGCCCTAAACCCTGAAACACCACCCCCAGCACCACCCCCTACACTGCCCGAACACCACTGCACTGCCCTAAACCCTAAAACACCACCCCCAGCATTACCCCCTACACTGCCCAAACACCACTGTACTGCCCTAAACCCTAGAACACTACCCCCAGCACGACCCCCTACACTACCCGAACACCACTGCACTACCCTAAACCCTAAAATACTACCCCCAGCACAACCCCCTACACTACCCGAACACGACTGCACTGCCCTAAACCCTCAAACACTCCCCCAGCACGACCCCCTACACTACCCGAACACCACTGCACTGCCCTAAACCCTAAAACACTCCCCCAGCATGACCCCCTACACTACCCAAACACCACTGCACTGCCCTAAACCCTAAAACACTCCCCCCAGCACGACCCCCTACACTACCCAAACACCACTGCACTGCCCTAAACCCTAAAACACTACCCCCGCATGACCCCCTACACTACCCAAACACCAATGCACTACCCTAATCCCTAAAACACTACCCCCGCATGACCCCCTACACTACCCTAAACCCTAAAACACTACCCCGCATAACTCCCTACACTACCCAAAGACCACTGCACTACCCTAAACCCTAAAACACGACCTCCTACACTACACAAACACCACTGCACTACCCTAAACCCTAAAACACTACCCCCTACACTACACAAACACCACTGCACTACCCTAAACCCTAAAACACTACCCCAGCAGTACCCCTACACTACCCAAACACCACTGCACTAACCTAAACCCTAAAACACTACCCCCAGCAGTACCCCCTACACTACCCAAACACCACTGCACTACCCTAAATCACTACCCCCAGCATGACCCCCTACACTACCCAAACACCACTGCACTACCCTAAACCCTAAAACACTACCCCCAGCATGACCCCTACACTATCCAAACACCACTGCACTGCCCTAAACCCTAAAACACTCCCCCAGCATGACCCCCTACACTACCCGAACACCACTGCACTGCCCTAAACCCTAAAACACTCCCCCAGCACGACCCCCTACACTACCCAAACACCACTGCACTGCCCTAAACCCTAAAACACTACCCCCGCATGACCCCCTACACTACCCAAACACCAATGCACTACCCTAATCCCTAAAACACTACCCCCGCATGACCCCTACACTACCCTAAACCCTAAAACACTACCCCCGCATAACTCCCTACACTACCCAAAGACCACTGCACTACCCTAAACCCTAAAACACGACCTCCTACACTACACAAACACCACTGCACTACCCTAAACCCTAAAACACTACCCCCTACACTACACAAACACCACTGCACTACCCTAAAACCTAAAACACTACCCCCAGCAGTACCCCTACACTACCCAAACACCACTGCACTAACCTAAACCCTAAAACACTACCCCCAGCAGTACCCCTACACTACCCAAACACCACTGCACTACCCTAAATCACTACCCCCAGCACGACCCCCTACACTACCCAAACACCACTGCACTACCCTAAACCCTAAAACACTACCCCCAGCATGATCCCCTACACTACCCAAACACCACTGCACTACCCTAAACCCTAAAACACTCCCCCAGGACGACTCCCTACACTACCCAAACACCACGGCACTACCCTAAACCCTAAATCTACCCCCAGCATGACCCCCTACACTACACAAACACCACTGCACTACCCTAAACCCTAAAACACTACCCCCAGCACGACCCTCTTCACTACCTAAACACAACTGCACAATTTGTTACAGGCGTTGCAACGCAGGCCTGTGGTGCTTACTGGAAGTACCAAGTGGGCTAGTTGGGCCCCAGGGACCCTCAGGATTCAAGGTGACCTAATCCCCCAACTTAAAACGCACCACGGGGCGCGTTTGCACAGTGGTGAAGGGAGGGGGCGGGGCCTCAGGTGACATGTGTGCAAACGCACCCCGTGGTGCGTTTTAAGTTGGGGAATTAATTCTCTTTGAATCCTGAGGGACCCTGGGGGCCAACTAGCCCACCAGGTACCTTCAGTAAGCACAACAGAGTTGCGTTGCAGAGAGGTGAAAAAGGTGCGTGGACTCGGAACGCCTCTCTGCAACTCAGCTCTGTGGTCCTAACTGTAGGTACCTGGGGGCTAGTTGGGCCCCAAGGACCCTCAGAATTCAAGGGGACTTAATCCCGCAACTTAAAACGCGCCACGGGGTGCGTTTGCACACATGTCACCTCAGGCCCCCCTCCCTTCACCACTGTGCAAACGCGCCCTGTAGCGCGTTTTAAGAGGTAGTTTTAATCCCCCTGCCCCATTATGTACTAGGGACTTGCAGAGGAGGTCATGCTAATCACAGGGTACCCCAACGCATAGTGTTCCCTAGTGTATGTAGGTGTTTTCACTGTATTCTAAGTGTCTTTTAGCATAGCACTGGCTCTGGTTAGTCAGAGTCAGTTACCACCAGTACCCGTCTGAAAAAGTTGTGGGCACAGGATGATTTTGCAACAAGGCCTCTTTCTGCTCCTCTGTTGGTTCTTTCTGCACATCTTTTGCTTCTTTCTGTGCGTTTTTTCTACTTTCTTCACATGTCCTACCTCTGTAGGCATAGTTAGAAACTAGCATTTAAAAAACCTTTGAAATTCACATAAAAAATCATAGGTTTCAGGCACGTTATAGTTAGAAATTAGCATTTAAAAAACCTTTGAAATTCACTGAAAAAACCATAGGTTTCAGACACGTTATAGTTAGAAATTAGCATTTAAAAAACCTTTGAAATTCACTGAAAAAACCATAGGTTTTAGGGACAGTTATAGTTAGTTGGACATTTCACTCGTACAAAACCATAGAAATTCCCCCGTTATAGTTAGTTCAGCTAACTATAACTTGCGCCTCGCAATGCACTGCTGATGACGTCACATATTACATCACTCATGACATGGTCAGTGACATCACCGATGACATCACTGATGACATCTCAAATGACATCACTGATGACATCATCCATGTGATAATTTCATGCATCTTCTCACACCCTAATATAACTTTTGATACACCCACTCTAAATTACAGACTGCCATTCTCAAAACCATAGACACTCCAACACCAAAAACTACATACCCACTCACTGATTCTTAGGTCTACACACACATCCACTCACTCACCCGTACAGTCACTCATACTTAGTCACTCAGTACAGGACTATCATATGCACTCATACACCCACCTATATAAACACTCACACACCGCCACTCATCCATAGAGGTACTCACACACCTAGTCAGTCATGCAAAAAACTTAATCACACACCCATTTACTCACCTATACAGTTATACACACACCAGCTCACTTACTCATACAAATACTAGCACATTCTTACACTCTTATACAATCACTGATACAAGTACACACTCATCCATACAGCCACTCTCACAATCACACACTCTCACTTATAGCCATTTATATACTCCAACACACATATATACTGCCTTTCACATATGTAGTTACTCACACATGTACCACTGAGATATACATTCAATCACTAACACACCCATAAACACACTCACCCACCCATACAGTCCATCACAGATGCACTCTTGAAACCATGCACCCAGTGAATCACCAACTCACACATCTATGCACAGAGTCACACACACCCCACCCACACAAACACTCAGGCACCCATACAGATACTCAGACAATCAATCAATAACCCATGTAGACCCTCATGTAGCTATTCAGAAAGCCATGCAGCCGCTTACAAACCAACAGACAGACGGATACAGACATTCACACAGTTTAGTCACTAACCCATGCATTCAGTAAGATACATTTAATCACTCACTTGTAGAGTCAGTCACTCACGTACTAAATCATCCATTCAGACACTTATACACCCACTCATTCTTCAATACGCCTTTCCCAATATATATTAAACATATTTAACTTTACAGAAACACACAGTCACTGGATGATGTCATCAGTGATGTCATTTGAGATGTCATCAGTGATGTCATCAGTGATGTCACTGACCATGTCATGAGTGATGTAATATGTGACGTCATCAGCAGTGCATTGCGGGGCGCGAGTTATAGTTAGCTGAACTAACTATAACGGGGGAATTTCTATGGTTTTGTACTGAGTGAAATGTCCAACTAACTATAACTGTCCCTAAAACCTATGGTTTTTTCAGTGAATATATATATATCTATATCTATATATATCTATCTATATATATATATATCTATATCTATATTCACTGAAAAAACCATAGGTTTTAGGGACAGTTATAGTTAGTTGGACATTGCACTCGTACAAAACCCGTGAAATTCCCCGTTATAGTTAGTCCAGCTAACTATAACTCGCGCCCCGCAATGCACTGCTGATGACGTCACATATTACATCACTCATGACATGGTCAGTGACATCACTGATGACATCACTGATGACATCTCAAATGACATCACTGATGACATCACTGATGACATCATCCAGTGACTGTGTGTTTCTGTAAAGTTTAAATATTTTTAATATATATAGGAAAAGACGTATTGAAGAATGAGTGGGTGTGTAAGTGTCTGTATGGATGATTTAGTAGGTGCGTGACTGACTGTATAAGTGAGTGATTTAACGTATCTTACTGAATGCATGGGTTAGTGACTAAACTGGGTGAATGTCTGTATCCGTCTGTCTGTTGCTGTGTAAGTGGCTGCATGTGTTTGAGAATAGCTACATGAGTGTCTATATGAGTTATTGAATGCTTGTGTGAGTATCTGTATGGGTGCCTGAGTGTTTGTGTGGGAGGGGTGTGTGCGACTCTGTGCATAGATGTGTGAGTGGGTGATTCACTGGGTGGATGGTTTCAAGAGTGCATCTGTGATAGACTGTATGGGTGGGTAAGTGTGTGTAAGAGTGTGTTAGTGAGTGAATGTATGTCCCAGTGGTACATGTGTGAGTAACTACATATGTGAAAGGCAGTATATATGTGTGTTGGAGTATATAAATAGCTATAAGCAAGAGTGACTGATTGTGATAGTGGCTGTATGGATGAGTGTGTGCTTGTATCAGTGATTGTATAAGAGCGTAAGAATGTGCTAGTATTTGTATGAGTAAGTGAGCTGGTGTGTGTATAACTGTATAGGTGAGTAAATGGTAGTGTGTTTAATTATTTGCATGACTGACTAGGTGTGTGAGTACCTCTATGGATGAGTGGCGGTGTTTGAGTGTCTATATAGGAGTATGAGTGCATATGATAGTCCTGTACTGAGTGACCGTAAATATGAGTGACTGTTCGGGTGAGTGAGTGGATGTGTGCGTAGACCTAAGAATCAGTGAGTGGGTATGTAGTTATTGGTGTTGGAGTGTCTATGGTTTTGCGAATGGCAGTCTGTACTTTAGAGTGGGTGTATCAAAGGTTATATTAGGGTGTGAGAAGATGCATGAAATTATCACATGGATGATGTCATCAGTGATGTCATCAGTGATGTCATTTGAGATGTCATCAGTGATGTCATCAGTGATGTCACTGACCATGTCATGAGTGATGTAATATGTGACGTCATCAGCAGTGCATTGCGGGGCGCGAGTTATAGTTAGCTGGACTAACTATAACGGGGAATTTCACGGGTTTTGTACGAGTGCAATGTCCAACTAACTATAACTGTCCCTAAAACCTATGGTTTTTTCAGTGAATTTCAAAGGTTTTTAAATGCTAATTTGTAACTATAACGTCCCTGAAACCTATGGTTTTTTCAGTGAATTTCAAAGGTTTTTTAAATGCTAATTTGTAACTATAACATGTCTGAAACCTACGGTTTTTTCAGTGAATTTCAAAGGTTTTGTAAATGACAATTTTTAAATGTATTAATTGTTATATACATTTTTAAAATACTGATTTACTACATTTTTAGAAACAATTTTTTTTTACATATTTTATTATTTAAATTACATTGTAATTACATTATACATTACAAAAAAATACTTTCTCTTAATGAATTACTTTAGTTTAAATACTTTGCAGATAGGCAATAGACTTTTAAGTACAGTAGTTACAGTTGTTGCAATGGGCAACACATTTTCAAACACAATGCAACATTCAGCTCAATGTGAATTTCTAGTTAAATGCAATTAGTTACTTTATGGATTACTTTTCTAACCACAGGACTGGATCCTAGATTCAGTCCTGGGACATCTCCTGTAAACAGTTGAGTAAAAGCGTTTTGGTTACAGTCGTGATTTTTAAGGAATATTATTGTATTTTAAAAGTTGACACTGAAACTTTTTCTCATAGAATCACCAATGTTATCCTATGGAAGGAAATTCACTTAGCAGGTAAAAACTGTTATCGTTACTTTTTCTTACTCAGTGTTGGATCCTGGATCCAGCACTGGTGCATCTCCTGTAAACAGTTGAAAGAATGCGTTTAAGTCATACTGTCGATGTTTAAGGAATATTTGTAGTTTGTGAAAATCAACACTTTGAAACTTTTTTGCTGAAAACCAGTCAATGTTAGCCTATGAAGGAAATTCAAGTTACCGGTAAGTACGGTTAAAATTACTTTTGAGGATCAGTACTGGGCTGAAACATGCAGCACTGAGGTCTCTCCTGATAACAGGTGAGTAAATCGGAATTCGTATTCCGGCTGATTTTAGAGGAATATTTTAAAGTTCCAAAACTCCACACTTAGAAGAATTTCCAAGTGAAACCAGTCAATGTTAGCCTATGAAAGGAAATTCAAGTTACTGGTAAGTACGGTTAAAATTACTTTTCAGGACCAGTACTGGGCTGAAAGATGCAGCACTGAGGTCTCTCCTGATAACAGGTGAGTAAATCAGAATTCGGATTTCGGCTGATTTTAGAGGAATATTTGTATGTTTCAAAAACTCAACACTTAGAAGAATTTCCAAGTGAAACCAGTCAATGTTAGCCTATGAAGGAAATTCAAGTTACCGGTAAGTACGGTTAAAATTACTTTTCAGGATCAGTACTGGGCTGAAAGATGCAGCACTGAGGTCTCTCCTGATAACAGGTGAGTAAATCAGAATTCGTATTTCGGCTGATTTTAGAGGAATATTTTAAAGTTCCAAAACTCCACACTTAGAAGAATTTCCAAGTGAAACCAGTCAATGTTAGCCTATGAAGGAAATTCAAGTTACCGGTAAGTATGGTTAAAATTACTTTTCAGGATCAGTACTGGGCTTAAAGATGCAGCACTGAGGTCTCTCCTGATAACAGGTGAGTAAATCGGAATTCGTATTTCGGCTGATTTTAGAGGAATATTTTAAAGTGCCAAAACTCCACACTTAGAAGAATTTCCAAGTGAAACCAGTCAATGTTAGCCTATGAAGGAAATTCAAGTTACCGGTAAGTATGGTTAAAATTACTTTTCAGGATCAGTACTGGGCTGAAAGATGCAGCACTGAGGTCTCTCCTGATAACAGGTGAGTAAATCGGAATTCGTATTTCGGCTGATTTTAGAGGAATATTTTAAAGTTCCAAAACTCCACACTTAGAAGAATTTCCAAGTGAAACCAGTCAATGTTAGCCTATGGAAGGAAATTCAAGTTACTGGTAAGTACGGTTAAAATTACTTTTCAGGACCAGTACTGGGCTGAAAGATACAGCACTGAGGTCTCTCCTTATAACAGGTGAGTAAATCGGAATTCCTATTTCGGCTGATTTTAGAGGAATATTTGCACAATGGTGAAGGGAGGGCGGGGCCTGAGGTGACATCTTTGCAAACGCGCCCCGTGGCGCGTTTTAATTTGGGGGATTAAGTCCCCTTGAATCCTGAGGGTCCCTAGGGGCCAACTAGACCACCAGGAACCTCCAATATGCGCCAGGGGCTGCGTTGCAGAGACGTGTAGAGAGGCCATACCCCTTTTACACCTCTCTGCAACGCAGCTCTGTGGCGCATTCTGGATGTACCTGTTGGGCTAGTTGGCCCCCAGAGACCCTCAGGATTGAAGGGATTTAATTCCCCATCTTAAAACGCGCCACGGGGCCTGTTTGCACACATGTCACCTGAAGCCCCGCCCCTCCCTTCACCACTGTGCAAACGCGCCCGTGGCGCGTTTTAAGTTGGGGGATTAAGTCCCCTTGAATCCTGAGGGTCCCCGGAGTCCAACTAGCCCACCATATACCTCCAAAAGCGCCACAGAGCTGCGTTGCAGAGGTGTAAAAGGGGCGTGGCCTCTGTACACCTCTCTGCAAGGCAGCCCCCTGGCGCATACTGGAGGTACCTGGTGGGCTAGTTGGCCCCAGGGACCCCCAGTATTCAAGGGGAATTCGTTCCTCCTCTGCAAACGCGCCAGGGGCGCGTTTGCAGAGTGGTGAAGGAAGGGGCGGGGCCTGCAGGCCCGATCATTTTTTTTTCTTTTTTTTTTTCTCCCCTGAAGGGGGCTGTGTGGCCCCCCTTCCTTTTTTTTTTTGGGCCCTGGGGACCCCATCCCCCAGGGCCTTACCCTTTTTAAATTACCTTAAAAAAAAAAACGGGGAAGGGGGCCGCGTGGCCCCCTTCCCTGGGCCTGTATTGGCCCCGGGACCCCATCCCCGGGGCATGGCCTCTATATTTATTTTTTTGAGGGGGACAGCGTGGCCCCCTTCTCTGGCCATTTTAAGGCCCCGGGGACCCCATCTCCCGGGGCCGGCCTTTCCATTTTTTTTTTTTTTTAATTTTCTCTTTTTTGGGGAGGGGGCCGCGTGGCCCCCTCCCGGGCCACTACTTGCCCCGGGGACCCCATCCCCCGGGGCTGGCCCTCTCTGTTGGGGACTGTGGGGGTCCCCAATCCCCCACAGTCCCGCCGGCTCCCCACGTCCCTTGGGAGCCGGCATTGCTGTTCCACATGGGGAGCAGCTGACATGCTGCTCCCCATGTGGAAAAGCAATCGCTTTGGATATTGGAAGAGAGAGCAGGTTTCCCTGCTCTCTCTTCCAATATCCAAAGCAGTTTGCTATGGCAGGACGGGAGCCGCGAGGCTCCCGTCCTGCCATAGCAAACTACAGTGTCCCGGGGTAGGCACCCCGGGACACTGCAGGAGCCGGCCCTGGGGGTGGTGGTCCCCAGGGCCATCAAGGGCTCCAGGAGGGGCCGCGCGGCCCCCTCCCATTCAGTACACAGCCCCGGGGAGGTGGTGGTCCCCGGGGCTCTGGGGTCCGTAACGGACCCCCATATTAAAATGTTTAGTGCCCCGGGGAGGTGGTGGTCTCGGGCGTGTGGGGGCTGGAGCCCCCCCACACAGGTTTAATAATTATTTAAAAAAAGCCCGGGGAGGTGGTGGTCCTCGGGGCTGCGGGAGGGCTCAGAGCCCTCCCGCACCATTTTTAAAAAAGCCCCGGGAGTGGCGGTCCCCGGGGCTTGGGGGGCCCTTTGAGGCCCCCCACACATTAAATTATCCCCCCACCATGCCCCCGGGACTTGGGCCACCCGGGGGCCAATTAACATCGAAGCGCGATGTTAATTCGCACACCCTGAGCGCATCCTGCCGATTTAAAAAAAAAAATTTTTTTTTTTTTTGCCCAGGGGGTCCTTGTTGGACCCCCTGAGCAAACCTAGGGGTCAGGGTGTTTCTACCCTGCCCCCTTTGTGCGCTTTGCGCACTTGTTTCTGTCCCTCGGTTCTACCGAGGACAAAATGGCTGCCAACATTTCCTGAATCGGAATGTTGACAGCCAGCTGACAGCCAATTAACATGCAGCTCGTGATCGGGAGGGTACGCGGACCCTACTCGTCCCTATATATCACTAACTTTTTACTTTTCATTTTCTCAGCAACTACTGAACGGATTTACACCATTTAACAAAAGGGTTCTTTCTGAACCAAGAACTACCTCTTTGCCAAATTTGGTGTAATTCCGTTCAGCAGTTCGGGCTGTAGCCGTGTCTAAAGTTTCCTATGGGAAAATGCATGGGGAAAACGCGTTTTGGGACCCCGTTTTTTCTCGGCCCCCGCTTGACGTATCCCCCGAGACTTTCAGGGTAGGAGCGGACCGGAGCGCCCCACGAAGTTTGAAAATTTCGCGAAGATACGTCAACCGGCAAGAGAGTTATTTCAATTAGAATGTCGCGGATTTCCTATGGATAATAGGTTGTAACTATAACTATCTACTGGCGACCGCCAGTAGATAATATATCTATCTATATATATATATCTATATCTATATATATCTATCTATATATATATATATATATATATATATATATATATATATATATATATCAAAACCACAATCCTGTAACACCGACGACTGGCGAAAATCAGGTACGGACCACAGCGTGCTTGTTCAAGATAAAGTGCTTTATTCCAGTGTTAATGGCATCGAATCATAATACAGAGGCAAGTGCCCAGCATTACGCGTTTCGACCGCGTTGCCACGGTCTTGATCACATAATATATATATATATATATATTAAGCAGTACCCACGAGGCAGTGCAAGTAAGCACTCCGGACAGATTTTTCCAAAATAATAAATTTATTAGGCTAACGCGTTTCGACCTCCTCGGTCTTTTTCGAAGCTTCAGGAGATTCTCCAAACTAGTTTGCCAGTCACTACAGTTGCTGTGTAGAATGTTTCAGGGTGATCCATCAAGCGGGGGCGGAGAAAAAGGAGGGTCCCAAAACATGTTTTTCCCAATCAGTGTTAGACATGACTACAGCCCATACTGCTGAACGGAATTACCCCAAATTTGGCAGAAAGCTAGATCTTGGTCCACAAAGAGTGCTTTTTGTAATGTGGTGAAAATCTGTTCAGTAGTTTTGGAGTTATTAAAGTAAAAAGATTTATGAATATCTAGAGACGCGGATCCACCATGATCTGCGGAGCCACGTGCCAACAGCAATTCCTTGAGTGTCTGGCCGCAACCTAAGGGGAAAGTTGCAGCTACCATTTTGCGCATTGGAACTTGGTTTCCAGGTGGTAAAATAAAATTTAAAAGTGATAGAAGGGGTCAGGGTACCTCTACATGGGACTGAAGGAGGGGGGTCTGTGAGGAACCACTCATGGGCAGTAAATTGTCCAAAATGCATGAGGGTCCACGGATACACCACAATGCTTAGTGGATCCATACCCCAATTAAAAAACACATACACGCACTCACAGACCACCACATCTACTCACTCACGCACCCACACACTTACACACCCACACAACCCCTCACACACCCACTCACACACCCACTCACAGACCTACAAAACCACTCACATACCCATTCACAGACCCACAAAGCCACTCACACATGCACTTATACACTCACACACCCACTTACACATCCACACAACCACTAACAAACTTGTACAGCAACTCATGCACCCACTCACAGTCCCACACAACCACTCACACACCCACTCACAAACCCATACAACCACTCACTTACAGACTCACAGGCCTACAAAACCACTCATAGACCCAAACACCCACTTACACATACACTCATACACCCACTCACACATTCACTTACACAGCCACACAACCACTCACACACCCATAAAGCTACTCACACCCACTCACTGACGCACAAAACCACAAACACCTCACAGATCTAGGCAGCCACTCACACACCCACACAACCACTCATATAACTTCTTACTTACCTATACACCTACTCAAACAGCCAATTACTCACCTATACACCCACATACATAACCAGTCACTCACCCATAGAGTCACACACCTGTTCAGTCACTCATATAGCCACTCACACATCCATACAGGTACTCACACAGCCACTCATCCACCTATGCAGGCACTCAAACAGACCCTCACCCACCCATGCAGTAACTCACACATCCACCTAATCACTGATACAGCCACTCACTCACACACCCTCTCACCCACCCATAGAGCCATTCATGCAGTCACCCAGTCACCCACACAGCTACTCACACACCCACTCACCCACCCATACAGTCACTTACACAGTCAGTACCCCATCCATACAACCATTTACACGTACACTCACTCATTAATACAGCCACTCACTCACACTTACAGCTCCTCACACACCCACTTATTCACCCATAAGGCTATTTACACACCCACTCACACACCCATATAACCACTCAGACAGCCACTCATTCAGACAGTCTCATAGCCACTCAGATGGCATATATTAGAAGTTGTTTTACCCTTACACTTACTGGATGATGTCATCAGTGATGTCATCAGTTATGCCACTAACCATGTCATGAGTGATGTAATATACGGGGTCATAAGCAGTGCATTGTGGGGCGTAAGTTATAGTTAGCTCAGGTAGCAGTATAACTGCTTAATTTCACTGGTTTTGGCTGAGTGAAATCTGAGCCTAACTATAGCGTCCTTGTAACCTTTGTTTTTTTCAGCAAATTTAAAGGGTTTTTTTATTACTATTTCCTAACTAATATGTCCCTGTAACCTTTGTTGTTTTCAGTGAATTTCTAAGATTTTTAAAATTTCCATTTTCTAACTAAAACATCCCTATAACCTTTGATTTTTTTCAGTGATTCCCTTAAGTTTTTCAAAATCTATTTCTAATGTATTATTTATATGTAATGTTTAGTTGTTTCCATTAATTTATGGTTTTTATTTTTAACCCCTTCTATGCGTCGGACGCGCGGGAGCCGTCCGACGCATAAGTGCTCATGTGCGTCGGACGGCTCCCGTGCGTCCGACGCCATGGCACAGGAAATCCTTCTGGTGCAGGCACCAGAGGGATTCCTTTTTCTCTCCCAAAGCCTCAGGAGCTGGGGAAGAGCTTCCCCAGCTCCCGAGGCCCCCCATGGTTTCTAGGAAATGACGATCAGCGCGCACATCGCGCTGACGTCATTTCATAGAAACCGAAACTGAAATACTTTCGATGTGCTCAGGCGGCTATCTCAGCCCCCTGAGCATGTAGAAAGACAGGAGAGGTATCACTGGAAAGGGGAGAATCTCCCCTTTCCAATGGTACCCCTCCCCAGTGGATCCCTGCTTGGGGATCGCCCCAGGAGGGCAATCCCCAAGCAGGGATCCACCCACTAGACACCAGGGAGGGGGGAGCGGCCCCTTGGGCAAGGGCCTTTGCTCCACCCAAACAAATTGGGCAAATTCAGTCTTTTTGCCCCCCCTGGGGGGCAGATGGGGGCAGTAGCCCCCAATCTGCCCCCCCAGGGGGGCAGAAAGCCCACTAGACGCCAGGGATTTTTTTGTTGGCAATTTTAATTAGGGTGGGGGCTGCCCAAAACGGGCATGCCAATGCCCCCATTCCCCCGCCAAAATTACAGCCTTTCTGCCCCCCCTGGGGGGCATATGGGGGCAGTAGCCCCCAATCTGCCCTCCAGGGGGGGGGCAAAAAGCCTACTAGACGCCAGGGATTTTTTTGGGGCAATTTGAATTAGGGTGGGGGCTGCCCAAAACGGGCATGCCAATGCCCCCACCCCCCCTGAAACAATTACAGTCTTTCTGCCCCCCCTAAGGGGCAGATGGGGGCAGTAGCCCCAATCTGCCCCCGGGGGGACAGAGAGCCCACTAGATGCCAGGGGTTATTTTGTTGGCAATTGTAATTAATGTGGGGGCTGCCCAAAATGGACATGCCAATGCCCCACCCCCCCCCCACCAAAATTAAAGCCATTCTGCCCCCCCTGGGGGGCAGATGGGGGCAGTAGCTCCCAATCTCCCCCCCCAGGGGGGGCAAAAAGCCCACTAGACGCCAGGGAGTTTTTTTGGGCAATTTGAATTAGGGTGGGGGCTGCCCAAAATGGGCATGCCAATGCCCACACCCCCCGCAACAATTACAGTCTTTCTGCCCCCCAGAAAGCCCACTAGAAACCAGGGACTTTTTTGGGCAAGTACAATTAAGGGTGGGGGCTGCCCAAAACGGGCATGCCAATGCCCCCACACTCCCCGCAAAAATTACAGCCTTTCTGCCCCCCTGGACTCCCCCGCGTGTCTAGTTTTCAGAAATGTGTGGGTTTGGTAGATTCCTAATATGGCCGCCGAGCCCAAGGGTAAAAACCCAGGAGATCCCCCTTGCAAAACCAGTTTGTTTTGTGATAGGTCATTTTGATGTCTCCTCAATACGTTTTGGGCCCTTGCATGTCGCGGGTACTTGACCCACCCACGCGAGTGAGGTATCATTTTTATCGGTAGACCTGGGGGAACGCTGGGTGGTAGGAAATTTGTGGATCCACATAGATTCCTGAACTTTCCTACACAGAAATTTGAGAAAAAAGTGATTTTTTCAGCTAAATCTGAGGTTTGCAGGGGATTCTGGGTAGGAAAACGTTGGGGGACCCACGCAAGCCATACCTCGCTGGACTCCCCCGGGTGTCAAGTTTTCAGAAATGTGTGGGTTTAGTAGGTTTCCCAAGATGGCCGCCGAACCCGGGGCCAAAAACCCAGGTGACTCCCCTTGCAAAACCAGGTTGTTTTGTGATAGGTCATTTTGATGTCTCCTCAATACGTTTTGGGCCCTTGCCCATCGCGGGTACTTGGGGCACCCACATGAGTGAGGTACCATTTTTATCGGGAAACCTGGGGGAATGCTGAGTGGTAGGAAATTTGTGGATTTACGCAGATTCCAGAACTTTCCACCACAGAAATGTGAGGAAAATGTGTTTTTTTTGACAAATTTTGAGGTTTGCAAGGGATTCTGGGTAACAGAACCTGATGAGAGCCAGACAAGTCACCCCATCCTGGATTCCTCAGGGTGTCTAGTTTTCAAAAATGTATAGGTTTGCTAGGTTTCCCTATTTGCCGGCAGAGCTAGGGTTCAAAATCTACAGCAAGGCACTTTGCAAAAAAAGGGTCAGTTTTCACTGTGAAAATGTGGTGTGTCCACGTTGCGTTTAGGGCCGTTTCCTGTCACAGGCACTAGGCCTACCCACACAAGTGAGGTACTATTTTTCTTGGAAGACTGTGCGGAATGCGGGGTAGGTGGAATTTTGTGGATCCACGCAGATTCCGGAACTTTCCACCACAGAAATGTGAGGAAAATGTGGTTTTTTTTACACATTTTGAGGTTTGCAAGGGATTCTGGGTAACAGAACCTGGTGAGAGCCAGAGAAGTCACCCCATCCTGGATTCCCCAGGGTGTCTAGTTTTCAAAAATGTATAGGTTTGCTAGGTTTCCCTAGGTGCCGGCAGAGCTAGGGTTCACAATCTACAGCTAGGCACTTTGCAAAAAAAGGGTCCGTTTTCACTGTGAAAATGTGGTGTGTCCACTTTGCGTTTTGGGCCGTTTCCTGTCGTGGGCACTAGGCCTACCCACACAAGTGAGGTACCATTTTTCTCGAAAGACTTTGAGGAATGCAGGGTGGGTGGAATTTTGTGGATCCACGCAGATTCCAGAACTTTCCACCACAGAAATGTGAGGAAAATGTGGTTTTTTTGGACAATTCCTGAGGTTTGCAAGGGATTCTGGGTATCAGAACCTGGTGAGAGCCAGATAAGTCACCCCATCCTGGATTCCCCTGGGTGTCTTGTTTTCAAAAATGTATAGGTTTGCTAGGTTTCCCTAGGTGCCGGCAGAGCTAGGGTTCAAAATCTACAGCTAGGCACTTTGCAAAAAAAGGGTCCATTTTCACTGTGAAAATATGGTGTGTCCACGTTGCGTTTTGGGCCGTTTCCTGTCGCGGGCACTAGGCCTACCCACACAAGTGAGGTACCATTTTTCTCGGAAGACTTTGGGGAATGCGGGGTAGGTGGAATTTTGTGGATCCACGCAGATTCCAGAACTTTCCATCACAGAAATGTGAGGAAAATGTGTTTTTTTTTACACTTTTTGAGGTTTGTAAGGGATTCTGGGTAACAGAACCTGGTGAGTGCCAGACAAGTCACCCCATCCTAGATTCCCCTGGGTGTCTAGTTTTCACAAATGTATAGGTTTGCTAGGTTTCCCTAGGTGCTGGCAGAGCTAGGGTTCAAAATCTACAGCAAGGCACTTTGCAAAAAAAGGGTCCGTTTTCACTCTGAAAATGTGGTGTGTCCACGTAGCGTTTTGGGCCGTTTTGGGTCGTTTCCTGTCGCGGGCACTAGGCCTACCCACACAAGTGAAGTACCATTTTTCTCATTTTTCTCTACAAAACGCGGCCGCACGAGTACTGTTAGAGCTACCTAAACACCACCCAACATCCGCAAGCCTAGGATTCCTCCATTGGCTCCCAGTCCGCCGAAGAATAGATTTTAAGGCTCTTTGCCTAGTCCATAAAGCCCTCTATGGAGGAGGGTCGGCAGACATTCAACTCTTATTCCCGCGATATCTGCCTGTACGCTGCCTCAGGTCAGCAAATACTGGACTGGTCCTTCTCCCTAGGATAAGAAGAGCTAGATGGGGCGGAAGGGGGTTCTCCTACCAAGCGGCTAAATTGTGGAACTCCCTCCCAATCCACATGAGACTGCAGCCCAGCAGGACTCTTTTTAGAAAGATGATTAAAACATGGCTCTTCTCCAAGCTCTAGGCCTGCCAACCAGGTGGACGGCTATTACCTCAGCGCCAAGACGTCTCGGCATTAGTGCGCTCTACAAATATTTCAGTCAGTCAGTCAGTCAGTCAGAAGACATTGGGGAATGCGGAGTAGGTGGAATTTTGTGGATCCACGCAGATTCCAGAAATGTGAGGAAAATGTGTTTTTTTTACAAATTTTGAGGTTTGCAAGGGATTCTGGGTAACAGAACTTGGTGAGAGCCAGACTAGTCACCCCATCCTGGATTCCCCTGGGTGTCTAGTTTTCAAAAATGTATAGGTTTGCTAGGTTTCCCTAGGTGCCGGCAGAGCTAGGGTTCATAATCTACAGCTAGGCACTTTGCAAAAAAAGGGTCAGTTTTCACTGTGAAAATGTGGTGTGTCCACAATGCGTTTTGGGCCATTTCCTGTCGCGGGCACTAGGCCTACCCACACAAGTGAGGTACCATTTTTCTCAGAAGACATTGGGGAATGCGGAGTGGATGGAATTTTGTGGATCCACGCAGATTCCAGAACATTCCACCACAGAAATGTGAGGGAAATGTGTTTTTTTTGGACAAATTTTGAGGTTTGCAAGGGATTCTGGGTAACAGAACTTGGTGAGAGCCAGACAAGTCACCCCATCCCGGATTTCCCTGGGTGTCTAGTTTTCAAAAATGTATAGGTTTGCTAGGTTTCCCTAGGTGCCGGCAGAGCTAGGGTTCAAAATCTACAGATAGGCACTTTGCAAAAAAAGGGTCAGTTTTCACTGTAAAAATAAAGTGTGTCCAAGTTGCATTTTGATCCGTTTCCTGTCGCGGGCACTAGGCCTACCCACACAAGTGAGGTACCATTTTTATCTGGAGACTTTGGGTAACACAGAATTGTAGAGCAACTGTTATTACCTATTGACTTTCGATGCATTTCTGCCTTCCAAATGAAAGACAATGTGTAAAAAAGAAGTCACTTTGAAAAATGTCCT
Organism: Calotriton arnoldi; assembly: GCA_963921515.1. Classification (NCBI taxonomy): domain Eukaryota; kingdom Metazoa; phylum Chordata; class Amphibia; order Caudata; family Salamandridae; genus Calotriton; species Calotriton arnoldi. Next base: position 27,680 of record CAWUFW010019963.1, read on the forward strand.
ATAATTCTCATGCTAGTATGGGTACTCACAATTTCGGAAATGTGCAAATATCTACTGTTTCTAAACTCTATATTTTGTTCCAATTTTAGAAATACATAGGTGACTTTCATACCGATTTTTCCATGTATATATTTTCCCAAATTAATTGCTTTATACCCGGAACAAAATAAAAAACCATTGCAAGACGCTGCTCAGTTATTGGCTCTGGGTTCGTCGGGTTCTTGGTGAACCTACAAGTCCTATATATCCCCACAACCAGAAAGGTCCAGCGGATGTAACGGTATATTGCTGTCAAACAGCTGTCACAATTAGAAGAAGTTACAGTTGAAAACGTTGGCACAAATGGCTGTTTTTTTCAACTAATTTTCAATTTTTCCTATATTCAACTGTTAGTTTCTATAAAGAAACCTTGAAGGATCTACACAAATGACCCCTTGCTGAATTCAGAATTGTGTCTACTTTTCTAAAATGTATAGCTTTCCAGGATCCATTATTGCTTTCATATCCATTTCTACCATTAACTGGAAGAAGGTTGAAAGCACAAAAAATTGCAAAAATATGCTATGTCCCAGTAAAATGCCAAAACTGTGTAAAAATTGTTGGTTTTCTGACAAACGTCTGCTTGTCCCTAAAAGCTGGAAACATTGTGATTTTAGCCCCACAAACCCTTTGTTGATACCTTTTGCAGGGAAAAATCCAGACGCTTTCATTTGCAGCACTTTTTTCCCATTTTTCCCAAAAAAACAAAATTTTGCTGTATTTTGGCTAATTTCTAGGTCCCCTCCAGGGGAATCCACAAACCCTGGGTACCTTTAGAATCCCCATGATGTTGGAAGAAAAGGACGCAAATTTGGCGTGGATACCTTATGTGGTCAAAAAGTTACAGGGGCCTAAGCACGAACTACCCCAAATAGCCAAAAAAAGGCTTAGCACAGGGGGGGAAAAGGCCTAGCAGCGAAGGGGTTAATATTAAGTATTGTACAAATATAATGATTTGTTTGCTTGAATTAGAGATTTTTTTTTTCAAAATAAACTCTATTTTTTTAAACATACAAATTACATATCTAGTTAATTTAGAATATATAATATTCTTGTAAATTTAATTAAATTTGTTTTATTTATGTCTTTGATACATTGTTTGGATCCACGTTACCTCCGCAAGTCCACAAACATAGATGGGGCATACTCAATGGTTTTAGTTCCGATCCCGTTATCAGAATGAATCCACGAATTTGGAGTTGTTTTGTCGACAAAAATTAAAAAGCATTATTTTAACTATACACGTGTCTCTGTTTTGATTCATGACATCAAGGTGAACATATATGGAAGTATATATATGTATATATATATATGGCATGCTATATTTTACGAGTTACGTGAAGTCGCGAATCTACAGACCTGATTCACAAATTTGCTCGATGATGCAGGCAAACTTGCCTTTTGATTGGGTATTTTTGACCCCACCCATAAACATTCCAGCCACACCCAAAAACTGTTATTTCTCTACTGAATTCTGTTCAAAGAGCATCCAGAAGGAGTGGTTGTCTGTATTTGGGATGAATGGCAGAAGCTTCAACCTCAGCAGGAGAAGATCCATGGGTTGTTCAAGAGGAGGAGGAGGAACAATCTACACCACCACCGAAAAGAAAAAGTGATGTTTGGAAACATTTCACTATCGCTCAAGGGGGAAAAAAGTGACTGCCAAGTATGTTGAATGTACTATTTGTGACTTACAGTTGTCAAGAGAGACTGCTAATAAGTACTCTCACGGTACTAGCAGCATGTGGAAACACCTCAAGACAATACATGAGGGAGTGTACACTACCATGATGCAGGAGAGAGCTGGTGCATTAAGGAATACCAGCTTTGCTACATCTTCTGGACAACCATCGTGTACTCTGCAGGTAACTATTCCCGCTAGCTGTGCAGAACTCCATGGCATGGTCATTCACTGTGGTCTCTTATATTCCTGAGTTTTTCGATACAGAAATTGCATTTGCTGCATGGTGGAGAAAGGGGCCATGGCCTCTGAAGACCTCTCCGCAATCCCAGACTTATTGAAGGTAACAAGAGGAGCTGTTGGCCCCCAAGGACCCTCAAAAGTTGAGGGGACTTCATCCCCCAACTTGTAGTGCACCAGGAAGCGTGTTTGCAGAGTGGTGGTGAAAGGATGCGGGGCCTCCAGCAACCTATCAGCAATCTCAATATATGGGACTTACTGGAAGTAGCAGCAGGGGTTCCTGGCCCCCAAGGACCCACAGAAGCCAAGGGGACTTCACCCCCCCCAACCAGTAGTGCCCCAGGAGTAGCATTTGCCCTGCGTGGCCGGCCTTTTATTTGTAATAAGATTAGGGGAGGGGGGCTGCGTAGCCACCAGTCCCTGGGGTCAATTTCTGCCCCAGGGCCCAATCCCCCTCAGCCAGGCCTTTTTGTAAGGGTGATGGGGAGCCGCGCGTGCCCCTCCCCAGCCATTTTCGGCCCTGGTGTCCCCATCCCCTAGGGCATGGCCTTTTTTAAAATTAATTTTGTTATATAGGGGAAGGGTGCCATGCATCCCCCCTCCTTGGACCGATTTCTGCTCTGGGGATCCCATCTCCAGGGGCCCAGCCTCTTTATTCTGGGAGCTCTGGTCCTACCCAAGGCACCCAGTTAGGTCAGTTGGGGACCGCGGGGAGATCGTCAAGACCCTCCTGCGGGAGCCGGCATTACTTTGACACACAGGAAGCTGCTAAACATGCAGATCCCTCTACTTCAATGCAATTGTCCTCTGTTTCCCTGCCTGCCTATCTGCGGGCAGGTAAACAGATGACACCTCAGCTCAGAAAGCGTGAATGTTTTGCAGTTCCCACTTGCGGACAGCAGGGTGTTTGCTCTGATTTGGCAGGAGCTGTCAAAGCTCCCACCAAGTCAGAGCAAATGGCTATATCCCAGTGGTGGGCACCCTGGGACATAGCAGGAGCCGACCCTGGGGGATGGCGGTCCCCAGGGCCATTATTGGCTCCATGCCGGTGGCCCGCACGGCCCCCTCTTTTCTTCTATTTGGCCCGAGGAGGTGTAGGTGCCCGGGACTCGTGGGTTTGTCCTGTTAGTGAGGGCTTGCATCGCCGCTGTGTCATGCAAGGTGATGCAAGGCAAGCGCTTAAGTCAGATTTATTAATCTGCGCAAAGCCACCTTGCATAGCTCTGTGTGGCTTAGTAAATCTGGCGTAACGCAAGGCAGCACAAGCCACTGATTTACTTTACTCTGTATTGGAAAGGCGTGTGATGGTTGAAACGTGGGTGTACCCACGCATCCACCCTTTTTTTTGGTGCATTTTTAAAAATTTCTGAGACTAGTAAACCTGAGAATGGGTCAAAATGCTAAGCCATCTGAACAGAGGCGTAAAAAAGAGAAAATCGCTATTTCCTCTTTCTACAAGTGCTCTGTTCTGCAGAATGCGCAGAGGAAAATGCCTCAGAGGATTTTTTTTGTGCAGAAAGGTGTGCCTTCCTGCACAAAAACAATCCTGCTTGTAACGCAGGCACCCTTGTACCATGGCACAAGGGTGCTTGCATTGGTGGTAAGCGGCACATAGTGCGCCAACGTATATAGAGAGCAGGAATACACCATATAATTAGCAAATATAGCACATTCCTGTTCTCTCTGTTTGACTTATCGCAGCAAGTTTTCTTGCTGTGTTGCGCCAAATCTAAGTAAACCAGGGGCAGGGAGTCCCGGTCCCCTCCAGGTCTTGCCATCAAGGTCTTGCAACATGCACCGCTGTTGCCGGCCAACAGAAGGGCAGGAGACCCGGTACATTGTTATGGCTGGACACTCTGCACTTCTTTACCACTGCTATTCATGTCTCTGTGAAGCAGACATTACCCCCATCAGACCCATCACTGCTTTTCCTGGAACAATAAATAATTAGGCTCATTTAAGGGAGAGTTTCTGACATCAAAGGAAAGGTATTGTTGAAATGTCTTAGCTGGCCATTCTGCGATCCCTGCACCCTTCCTGCCACAAAACCCACGTCTGGGCATAGCCTTGGCCACATAGGGTGCAACATCAAACACTCAAAAGGTGAATAGAGAAATACTTGCAAATAGTCTAACTACTGGCAATCGCTTGGGGTAGCATTACAATCCATAGATATTTGCCCATCATACCACCTCCGATTAGACCCAGCCATTAGTATATCAGCCTTATTCCTGCTCCAATAAAAGAATCCTTCTTGAACTGCCAAGCCAGGTTCTCCCTGACACGGAACACAGGCAACCCAAGAGCAGTTTAGGCCTAGTTGAGCCTCTTTAAAAGAATACATTTACTAGGCTCATATTTAATATCTACTAACGGGCGGCTTTGCAGCTGTACATTATAGCAAGTTGTCCACAGTTGTTGTAAGGTTGTCCTGCTGCACTACACAGCAGTGGGATGAAATATATTATGGCACCATAAATCTATCCAGGACAGCCCTGTTAGAAAATGCAAATCTATTAGTGACTCTGTATGAACCCCTCAAACATGTCCTGCAGAGGGTTTAAGCTACTTTCCTGACCATTGAAAATAAAAGGGGTAACATCTGAAATCTGCCTTTTACATGATCATAATTCCTTATACTGATAATAAAGTGTCAAACTGTCACACATGTGACAGGGAATTATTATCATACATCAGCACGCTGAAAAGAGGGAAATGTCACACATAGGCAAACTGAAAACCTGGCAGCGATGGGAGAGGGTTTTCAATGATGTATTTTCCTTCATATGTGTTATGAGGGAAAATAAGAGAATCGGAATCACTCTATGCACTTTACCACTTCTAGACAGTGCTAAAGTGCCTGTGCTCCCTAAAACATGGTAAAATTGTTTTACACCTTATTGGCATGTTTAATTTACTTATACGTCCCTTATACATAGTACTACATGTACATAGCCTATAATTTAAATGCTACTAGTGGGCCTGCAGCACTCATTGTGCCAACCGTTTAAGTAGCCCTTTAAACCATGCGTCAGGCCTACCATTGCAGCCGGTGGCGCAGTTTTAAACTTCCCATTCCACTCAGCAAAAAAACCCTTTTGCGAGGCCTAAAACTTCCTTTCCAAAACATAAAGTAGACACTAAACAGCCTAAAGAGCAGTGTGCATTTTGGTTAAAATGTAGGACATGTGTTTTTTTATTTTATATGTCATGGTAGTGAATACCCACTACTGCAAGGCCTATCTCTCCTATTGCATGATGTTGGGTTACGTTATTAGATTTAATAAGTGCTATCTTTTGTTTGGAAACAGATGGGGATTTCAAGTTTGGACTCAAATTAATTCTAATTTAAAATATTAATTAATGGTAAAGTCAGATTTTGAGACACAATCCTGAAAATGCCACTTTTAGCAAGTTGGGATTGTTTAGTGCCTGCAGTCTGTGTCCTGGGACACAAGACTGTGAATAGCTTGGATGTTCAATTAATCAAGATTTATTAAGCGTGGTGAATCACCTGTGAGGGTCTCAAGGTGCTGGAGTTGCTAGCTGCTTTGCGGAGAAAACAGTGAAAAATGAGGCAAAAGCAGGATAAAGCACTCAGAAAAATGGAGGAGAGGAAGGAGAAAGCATTAAAAAACGAGGCAAATGAAGGAGAAAGCACTCAGAAAAACAGGGGTAAAGGAAGGAGAAAGCAGTGAAAAACAAGGCAAAAGCAGGAGAAAGCACTCAGAAAAACAGGGGAGGAAGCAGAGCATTAAAAAACAAGATAAGAGCAGGAGAAAGCACTCATAATAACAGGAGGAGGAAGGAAGGAGAAAGCAGTGAAAAATGAGTCAAAAGCAAGAAAAAGCACTCATAACGACAGGGGGAGAAGCAGAGCGTTAAAAACCAAGACAAGAGCAGGAGAAAGTACTCAGAAAAACAGGGGCAAAGGGAAGGAGAAAGCAGTAAAAACGAGGAAAAAGAAGAAGAAAGCGCTCAGAAAAACAAGGAGGAAGCAGAGCGGTGCTGCAGCATGGGATATTGGAGTTTGTACATTCCTCCCAGACAGCGAGACAAGGGTGTTGGCAGGATGGGCCATCATGCCAAGATGGGTGGATAGGAGCTGCTCCCTGCTCTACCTAAATTTTAAAGGGCTGCCTCGAGCACACAGACAAGGGGATCTGACACCAGTCTTTTGTCACCGCCAGACTACATGGGGGCTTGGTAGGGGAAGGGAAGAACGTTCCAGAACCTGATGTTAGGGTAGCTAGGATGTCACCGCCCACTTCAAAGACTGACACTGATCCAGCGCGATATTAGCAAACAGCATTCATACACCATATACTCATTTGGGCCCATACATTCACACTACGCTAATACTTACGCTGGGTTTATCAGTTGTTACTCTTATCAAAAATCCCTGCTACCAATTACCTTCTGATTGAAGAGTAATGACTTACCGATGAATCCTTTGCTAATTGGGAAGTTTAAAATGAGTGACATTCATTATAATACAAAATCCTGAAATAACCACTGAGTCAGAAAGTTTTAAAATGTTTATCTAAAGATTTAGCAGAGTAAATTACAAAGCCACATGGTACTTAATCGAAAATATCCAGGATTAAGCATAGAAATGATTATTGCTAATCAATGACGGTGTTTAAAGAAGAGAAGAAGATAGAGACAGCAGCGCAACTAAAGGTTGCATTATATTTACCTAAGTGCGAGAACCAAACCCCTTGGCCAAGGAGTTGGAAATATAGGACCCTGGAAAGATGAAGAGCAAAGACTCCTCCCGGATCAGGACAGGACCTGTGACCTCTCTACCACGACGCCTGCGTCGTTCCCCTCTCTGGTACTTCGCTTCTCCTCGATTCTCCCGTTTCTTCCTTCTAATGGATTCCGCCGCCCCCACCTCAGGACCTCTCTGGACAGCGGTTTGGTCTGCAATCGATCAGCTTGACGGTCTGGAGCTAGCAGCGCGCTACTAATTAGCTAATTCTATATCTATTATACCCTTCTACGCCCATGTACCTCCCCTTAATGTTGCTAAAATATGGGACCACTACTTCTGATTGGACAGGGACAGGGGGTGGATTGTCGCACCATATTGATTTGTCCTAAATTGTAAAGCCTATTGTCCTTTACGTTCCCACCCCTTCAATTTAATACATTTGCTTTATTTCCCACCCGTCTCACGACAAATGTTATACAATTTACAGGGGAAAAGTATAATTTTTGTCCACCGGAAACATCAAGTACAGTATCTTCGGCCAATGGGTCATGGCCTTGGGAGACGTCCAAGTTGACTTCACTTGGCAGGCACACAGGATACATGCGCAGAACCATCGTCTCTCGAGTTACAAGTCACCAACCGAGGCCCAAGTTTATGAATTACTAAAAGTGCAAGAAGGAAACATTAAAATCACAAATAAAATGTTTCACTGTATACCCACTATTTCTATTCTATTCCCATTTAAGTATATATACTATCCCGCATTAGTAGCGTTAAGAAACGACAATTTAGTAATGACATAAGAGCAAGCTGAAGCATGTGAAAACATCAAGCAGCCATTTTATGCACACTGCGCAGAAGCAGAAGTTTCCCACCAAGCAAAGAAAGACGTCACACCATGTGATCAGGTTGCGACATGCGCAGAGAGGTTCCCGCGCTTTAGCAGCCATTTTGGATTACAGACAAGCGTTATTCATTAGTAAAACACATATGCAAGCGTCTCTCCCCTTTGTGTAGTGTATGCAAAGGTTAGTAATAACAATACAATTTTAATAAATTAATACTATGAGAAGTATTACGTACAAGCAAGTTTCATTTATGAAACCTTGCTCCATCAATCCCCTCTCTGATGGCGTTTCTGAGCCATCAAAACACTACCCTCAATCAGATGCCAACTTCTTGCAAATTACTTCATTCTCGTCTTTACACTTTCCCTTTTTACATTTTCCTTTTAACTTCTTGTATAATTCACTCCTCCATTCTTCAAGTTCTATTTCATCTAGTTTTCTCTTCTTTCCTTTTTCTGTCACTTTGTATGTTCCATTCTTTTTGCAACATTTGCACCATATCATTATTACCAATATTATTATTGATATCCCTGCTAAAGGTACTAATATTTGACCTATAATCCTTTTCCTACATTAGCAAACCAGGTTCCAATTGACGAGATACTATTTGTCAATCTTTCCCATACACTATCAACTTCCAGTGGTTTAAGTTCTTTCTCAAGTTTCGTTATATTCTGTATATACATTCCAATTTCTGCACTCTTATCAGGAATATAAGTGCAACAATGTTTCGTCTTCAATAATTTACAGACTCTGCCCTCTTTTGCCAATATAATATCAAGAGCAAGTCGATTTTGCATCACCATAGATCTAATCGCAACCATTTCTGCATTTATCATTAGAAATCCTCCAGCAGTGTCAGTTGATAAACGATCAACTACTGTAGACAATTTACATATTTTCCTTGAGTTCAGAATTATTCCCACTGAAGGTATCAATGCACCAAATATATCACCTACAATTTCTGAAAAACTAGCTCTTTTACTACGTATTAATTCATTATTGTTTTCATTGCTTCCAGTGTTTCTTTTTACGTGGTATATTTTTGGAAATACTATTCCAAAATAACAACTTCCATACCACCGTGCAGGAAGCCTAAAGTAAGCCTTATTCCCACATACATAATAGATTCCAGGAAAAACTGAATCTGTTCCTCCTTTAAGTCCCCAACCTCCAATAATTAAAAAATTGTGTTCACATTCACTGGTACCGATGAAAACATTGTTATAATCAGTCTTTAACCTATGAAGATAAATTTTTCCTGTCTTTACAAAATCCAGAGCCATAGCAGCTTGAGCCTTTCCAGGTGTGTAACTCCCTTCTTTCTCTGCCCAAGGTGGTAAATGAGCCTTATGCTCAGAAGCTTTCTTTTGAAAATCTTGTCTTCTATCTTCTACTAAATTCCCAAAAATCTTTTCTTCTTCATGTAAGGAACATGTTAGATTGTGTCTATGTGCATGTGTTATATCTATCGATTTCATTGTTAAGAAAAATTCTCCCATAAACTGTGCATCTTGACTAGTAAGCACTGGGTTCATACTCTTGCGAATCGGAACCTCAGAAAATATCACATCTAAGTTTGAATAATAATACTGAAGTTTCCCTGTTCTATAAAATAAACTGGACAAAACACTACATGATATGCCATATGTCAGTGATAAGTGATGGTATGTTAATCCTTCTGCTACTGATTCAGGTAACTTCATACAGACGTAACAATTACTAACTTCCATTGTATCTACATATTGAAATAATAATTTTGTGAAAACGTTTAAACTAGTGTCGTTATCAGCTATTTCATGATGAATTTCTGGTTCATTCTCTACCATTAGTTCTACTCTATTGCCCTTCATATTTGCTGTCTTCTCTTCAGTTTCATTATTAATCTTCTTATCTATTATCATAAGGTAAGGAATTGCTACAATCAGGACTAACCATACTATAAGTACCAATACTAGACTACATATGCAGATTGCACAGCATCTCCTACAACACTTCTGTTTTGGTCTCCCAGTAACTCTATCATCAGGCATTTTTCGACAAGGAAGATTGCTCTTCTTATCTTTTCTTCTTTTCTTTAGCTTATTCTTTCGCTTAGTCAGGGTGGTCTTGTTTCTTCTTCGTACGTTAATTCTGCACTTGTTCCTTCGCCACCACTGTCACTTGACTCTGAGCTTTCAAAATCTTCAAGAATGATATAAGTCCAGTCAGGACCCTTGAATTTGTTATTCACAAGTTTCAGTCTTTTACTTCTTCTTTTCTCAGTTTTATTTTCTTGTTCAGTTTGGCTTGTTACTTCATTCACTTGATCTGGATCTTCACTTCTGGTTGTTATGTGGTACTTCACTCTTTTAATGACACTTGGCCAATGATCTCCTTTTCTTGTTTTCTTTGTTGGCACTGCTTTCTTGTTTTTGTCTTCAGATATTTTGTTAATTTCACTGCTTTGCACTGTTTCGTGTTCTTCAATTACTTTGTTTCTTGTTTGCTCTTTTTCAGGTCTAATTGGTTTCTCTATAACAGCTCCGCTGTGAGTTTCCAATAACTGACCTTGTTCTTTATTTATTTCTTCAAGTTCATGTTTTTCAAGGTTTTCTTCTTCTGTGCATTCTTCTTGATCTAACTTGTTCTGATCAGGGCTTATTGCACTGTGAACTTCTGCAGCCTGACCGGATTCTTCTAAACCTGTCTGTCCCTGATCAAAGTCTATTATGTCTTCACTGTTTTGAGTCCAGTTTTCTTTCCCTATCTGACCTTGTTCAGGATTTCTTAGTGTCTTTTCTTCTTGTTCCTGAACTGCTTCTTCTTCACCTATCTGATCTTCTTCAATTTCTTCCAATTTTGTTTGACTTCTTGTTCTGTGGTATATTTCAGGAACCTCTACCACTGGTATCCAATCCTGACTTGTGCTCGGTTGTTCTTCTTCAGCTTCTCCGAAATCTCGAACTTGAGATCCTTCAGCTGGGCAACCTTCAGCTTCTTCAGTGATTGGCGTTGTCTGAGGATTCTCTTCTTCAGGATCTGGCACTCTTTTGGTGTGGCTTACGTGAATCCAATTAGGAAATCCGGCACACTTCACTGCTGTTTTCATTGTCAGTATGACTTGACACGGTCTGCCCCATCTAGGTGATAGACACGTTTCTCTGGTGTGATTCTTCACTACCACCCAGTCACCAGGATTCAGATCATGTTCTTGCTCAGGCTGCCTGGAAACTGCGTCTTCTCCAACCTGATGAGAGACAGAACGCACTAGATCAGCCAATCCTTTACAATAGTCCAGAACCATATCATCAGATATATTCACCAGTTTGTTTGTGGGAACATGTGTTTGTCTCATTGCTCTTCCCATCATTATTTCGTGGGGCTCAATCCTGTGGTTCTGTCAGGTATACTTCTGAGTCCCATTAAAACGAGTGGTAATGCATCTGGCCACTCTAATGATGTTGATGCATACATTTTTCCCAGTCTTGACTTTATAGTGCCATTCAATTGTTCAACCACTCCAGAAGCCTCTGGGCGATATGCACAGTGCAATTTCTGTTTGATTTGAAATGCTTCACAGATTATTTGAATCACTTCGCTGTTAAAATGTTTTCCTCTATCTGATTCCAAAGTTACTGGAAAACCAAATCTAGGAATGAGTTCTCATAGTAACAGTTTTGCAACTGTAATGCTGTCATTTCTCCTAGTAGGGTAAGCCTCCACCCACTTTGAAAACAGACACACTATGACTAATACATATTTCAGCCCTCTACATGGTGGTAACTGTATGAAATCAAACTGAAGTCTCATAAATGGACCCTCTGCCTTTCCAATTTTTCCAAATCCAATTACTGTCTTCCTCCCTGGATTATGCATTTGGCAAGTTAGACATCTCTGGCAAAGACTCTCTGCAACAGCTCTGAATTTGGGATTGTATCAATTTTGTCTGAACAGCCTAATCATTGCATCTCTCCCTATGTGTGTTTCTCCACGATGCATTCTAGCCATTTGTGAGAGTAAACAGTCTGGCATGACTGGTCTGCCATCAGCACTGATCAACACTTCATCATCTTCTCTTTGAGAACAACCCACTTTGATCCACAAATTCTTCTCACTTTCATCAACCTCATCTTGCAATTTCTTCACCTTATTCCAAGTTTCAGGTGGCATATACAGCATAAGTTGGCAGCTGATTCCCATTCTTTCCACCCTCTTATTGACTGACATTCTGGTTTTGGCACAATGTTGAGCCACCAGATCCGCATATCTGTTGCCGACTACCACCCAGTCATCTCCTGACTGGTGTGCGGCACATTTCACCACAGCCAATTCTTTTGGTGATTGTATTGCTTCTAGCAATTCCCTTACAAATTGTCCATTTTTAATGGGGGATCCTGAAGAAGTCATGAAATCCCTCTGCATCCACAGTTGGCCAAAATCATGCACGACCCCGTAACCATATTGACTATCTGCAAATATGGTCACTCTCTGATTCCTCCCAATTTTGCATGCTTTTATCAAAGCAATCAATTCAGCTACTTGTGCACATTTTACTCCTGGTAAATAGGACGCTTCAACTATTCCAGTTAATTCACATACCGCATAGGCAGCAGTTAGTTTGCCATCTTCATGTCTTTGACATGAACCATCAACAAATAGCTCCCTGTCTGGCTTTTTAAGAGGCTGTTCCTCTATATCTGGGCGTGGTTTTGTGCATAATTCTGTAATTTGTATACAATCATGTTCATCTTCTTCATCGTCTTTTATTCTTTCATGACCTGGGTCTGGTAGTAAGGTTGCTGGATTTATTATAGTACACCTTACCATGTTCACATTTTCAGCACCCATTATGATTCTTTCATATTTAGTCAGCCGACTAGGAGTGAGATGCTGAGTTCGGGTTCTTGTCAACAGAATGACAACTGCATGTGGAACATACACTTTTACAGGGTGTCCCATCACAATCGACTCACTTTGTTCAATGCTCAAACAAGTAGCCGCTACTGCTTTTAGGCATCCTGGCAACGCGGCTGCTACTGGGTCCAATGTAGCCGAAAAATATGCTATAGGACGTCTTTCCAGTCCATGTCTTTGATTTAAGACAGAAAGTGCACAATTTTCTCTCTCTTGACAGAATAATGCGAATTCTCTTTTATAATCAGGCATGCCTAAGGCAGGTGCTGAACATAGGGCATTTCTCAATTTTACAAAAGCTTCTACACTTTCATCCTCCCACTCAACAGGGTCCTTTGCTTTCTTTTTTGTCATGTTAATTAAGGGCTTAGCTAACATGGAAAATCCTGGTATCCATTGTCGACAGTAACCTACTATTCCTAAGAACATTCTCACTTGTCTTTGCGTTACCGGCATTTGCATTTTCTTTATTAAAGCTACTCTTTCAGCTGTTACTCTTCTTTTTCCCCTCTCAATTTGGTGTCCTAGATACTTAACAGCTGTTGTACAGAATTGCAATTTTTCAGGTGAGACCTTATGCCCTTCTTCTGCCAAAAGATTTAATAATGCTATGGAATCAACAACACAGTCCTCTCTGGTGTTTGATGCCACCAATAAGTCGTCGATATATTGGACTAAGACTGAGCTTCCTGGCATCAGTAGTTTTTCAAGGCACTTTTCAGTATCTGATTGAAAATAGAAGGACTTTCTGTGTACCCCTGAGGAACACGATTCCACACATAGACTTTGTTCTCAAATTTAAATGAGAAAAGATACTGGCTGTCTGGATGTAATGGTATTGAAAAGAACGCTTGACACAAATCAATTACTGTGAACCATCCTGCATTCCATGGAATCTGGTATAGAATTACTGCAGGATTTGGCACTATAGGACAACATGGTTCTACAATCTTATTTATTTTCCTCAGGTCCTGAACAATCCTATATTTTCCACTAGGTTTCTTTAACCCCATTATAGGTGAATTACATGGGCTACTCATTACTTCTTTTAAGATATTTTGTTCTACCATTCGATTTATTTCTTCAATGACTCCTGCTTTTACTTCTGCACTCATTTTGTACTGTCTGGTATTTGGGAAAATTGCACCTTCTTTTACAGTAATTTTAACTGGATCTATTTTAGCCATAAGTCCTACTTCCTTTCCAGTGAAATCCCATACTATGGGGTTTACTGTACCTTTTAATTCTTCTGGCAACTCATCTTTTGTTATTAACGAAACATTTCATCCACTTCTGTACCTTGTTTTGCAATCATAATTTTATATACATGATCTTCATCTGGTGTCTGAACTGCCACACCATCCGGTGTGCAGAAAATTGTACAATTCATCTTGCACAACAAATCCCTACCTAATAGGTTCACTGGACTAGAATCACACACTACGAATTGATGCATTTCTCTGAAATTTCCGATTTTAACTTCCATTGGTTCGGTAAGAGGTGTCCTAATCCGCTGATTAGCTACCCCCACTACTTGGATATTTTCACCAGAGAGAGGAAGGTCTGGAATGTCTGCTGTTCTCACAGTAGACCGGGTAGCACCAGTGTCCAAAAGGAAAGTAATATTATTACCTTTCACATTCCCTTCAACATATGGACCTGACTGATCTACCTGTAAGGATGCGCCAAGTATGCACTCCTTCTTCCCCTCTCCTAGGCACCGTCATGGACTGAATTGATAAAAATCGTCCTGCAAAAGAAATTGTGATGTCATATAATCATTTTTACCACTTCCTCCCTGATATCCGATGTCGGTACCATGCTTTGCTCTGCTTACATTACCCTGAATAGGAGCAGGTGGCAACTGACTCTGAGGATTTACACCCTGCTGTGAGTCATTCTGCGTCTGTGGATTTAAATTTTGATTTGGGCCATTATTATTCCGAATCTTTTTACATTCATCCTTCCAATGCCCCAATTTTCCGCATCCCTGACAAGGAAATTTCTTTTTAGCTTCTTCTCTACTCATTCGACCTCTAAATTTTCCACCATTCCCAGTATCACCATTCGTTCCAGAATCTTTTCCTAGATTTTCACTTGGATTTTCCAAATTGATTCCCTGTTTCTCAGCCATTTTCACCTGTGCCCACATTACTTTTTCCTGCAATTTCTTATGTCTATCCTCAATATCATCTCCACAATATTTTGCATACTTCAAAATCTCATCTATGGGCTTTCCCTGCCAACACAGCATGTGTTGTTTAATCATCTGGCAAATCTCTGGCTTCAAACCGTAAACAAACCGATACACAAACTGACTCATGTTCTTGTCTCCAATGTCCTCAAATCCACTATACTGTTTAAATACCTGCAATAAACGCTCATAGTAGGAATGCACTGATTCATTAGCTTCTTGGGTAGTTCGATCTATTTTTACCCAATCTGTTTCTTTCGGTGGTATTTTCCCTTTCAGGTAAGTTATCACTTGGTGATACTTTTTCATCACATCATTTGACGGGGCACCTGTTTTCGGATCTCTAGGATATTCATCACTTGGCCAATCTACTGTGATTTTGCAATCTGTCCATAAATCGGCAGGTACCACTATGTCAAACAAACCATCCAAATCCTTCAACAATACCTTCGACACCTTCACAAACCTGTCAACCTGCTTGTACCATTCAATTGGTTTTTCTCTCAATTTTGGAAAGTCATTCGTAAATGACAAAATATCCTGTCTGCTCCATGGGACATGTACATATCCTCCTCCCGCAACTTCTCGCATTGGATACATTTGGTCTGTTTTCCCTGATTCCTTCATCACATATTCTGATGCTGTTCTACTTGTTCGTGCTTCTTCCTTTTTCTTATCCCACCTAGTTTTCCATTTATCTAGGTCTCCCCATTTTTGCAAAACTAACATTAATTCTCTTATTTGTAATCTTCTTCCAGAGGCATTCATATTTTCTAAATCTTTGTCTGAAAATTCTGATCTATAAGGTTTCTGTAGTACTTTTGATCTCCCTATTTCTATGCCCATCTGTAGTGCTAAATTGGACAATTTTTCATGGAATATCTTTACATTTCTGGTGATACTCCTGCACAGGAATAACAATTCTTCTTCATCATAGGTATTTAAGCGTTCTGGTCCTATATTTCCTGCTATTATTTCTTCTAATTCGACTTTTAATTTATGAATTTCCATTATTTTCGGAATCGTACTCTTTTTAACTGACCCTTGCACCCATCTTTCCAGATCTTCAGGTGTCACTATGGTAGCACTTTTTGTTCCCGATGAAGTTACCAAACTTACATCTTTTGTACCTCCAGGTACCTCTTTTCTGGGAGTACTATTTACAGAACCTTGAATAGGCAAGTCCATGAGTGATATTGTGGATTCACAGTCACTAAATTGATCCTCAATTATAACTGGAGCTTCAGGTTTGGGATTATTCACAGCAGTAGGTGTAAGTATCTGTGGAGGACAGCTTCCTGAGTACCATATAATGGAACTACTGGACCACTTGTTACTGGTATGGTCAACGAATCAGGATGCACTTTTATCTGGGTTATTTTCTGTATTAATTCTGCTCTGGTCTTTTCTAGGGCTTCTTTTTCTTTGTCATGAAGTATTCTACTCGTGGTAAATTCATGCATTACCTGTGGAACTAATGGAGTTTTTGGTGGTGCGCTTGGGTTGCATCCACTTGTCCCTTCCTGATATGGTGGGGGATTTCTTAACATTTCCTCCATAAATTCGTCTTCAGACTCCTCATTTCTCATTAAATGTTTTGTCTTTTCTGTGCACTTACTTCCTGAATTTTCTTCTGCTGAGAACAATGGATATAATCCTTCTGTAATCATTGCCCTTCTCCATTGTTTCATCTGAGCATCCCTAGACTCTCGTTGATATCTGGGAAAAAATCCTGGATAACTCCTAGTACTCCGAGGTCGATCACGCTCAAATGCCTCGGTTTCCCATTCTTCTAGAGCTTCGTATTGGGTTAATCTAGGTCTGGGTTCTAAGTCATTCATCCTCAATCTCAAATTTTGAAGAATTCTTCCATTGAAGGTACCATTCTCGGGAAATGCTAATACTCCATCATTTTTGGTGTATTCTATCCAATTCTCCATCAATACACAAGTATGATAACCTCTTTCCATCATCATAAATGAAGCGGGCGTTTTAGCTGGTGGAATAATAATTCCTTCTCTAGTTTTGATTGGTTTGTCCTTTTTAAAATAATTCTTAATCTTTTGTAAAAATGACATTTTTCTCCTTTCTCCGTACATTCTATCTAATCTTCGATGTACAAAATTATATTCTGCAAAACCTAGGAATCTCCTATCCGGACGAGTTCCTGTTAAAGTCGGATCGCGTTTTAACATGCAATCTTTACCCACTAAGAGTTTGGCTTCTAAATTCTCGACCAATCAAATGTCTGCTAACTTTTATTTCCGAACCAATCCTTGCGCGGTCTTTTGGTGACGTTTCTCTATCAACCCCTCCTTTACAATCCGCTCTTTCCTGTCCTTGCTGGTTTTAACCAATCCCAGCGTGGCACCTGTGACGTCAGTATTACTCCTGACTACTGACCCCTCCTTTACAAGGGTTTTTTCCACACACGCTGATTCAACCAATCTCAGCGCAGCGTTTTTGCGACGTCAGCTCCCTCTCCAGCAACTGACCCTCCCTTTACAAAAATTTACGCAAACTTATTTTCTCTATAAATCTTAATTAAATTTCAGTAACAACATAAAAACATTCGCTATCGTGCCAGTTTCTCTAAATTCAAAAAGATAGTTTTCGCTCACTCTTAGTAAAACCTTTCTGTTTACTATACATACACTACGAGTAAGACACTTCCGTCTACTCTTCACACAAGCTCCAGAAGTACCTGTTACTTCTCCAATGTTACCCTTTCTAGGTGATATAACATCAAATTTTTAACAGCGTACTCTTTTGCTATTACTCACACGCATAGAGTCCCTAACGAGTACTTAAAGTCCTGCTTAACTTCTCAGTACTAATTCTGCCTGACAGATAACCTCACTGCAGTATGGCTTCCACTTGCCACCCACTATTCTTTTTACCCCGGGGTATTCTGGACAACATAAAACAAAAACTCAAAATTTAAGCAGATGTTAGTTCATAATAAAAAATACAAATAAAGTTCTCATTACCCAATTAACAAAAAGTAACCATAACCGTCCTCTGCTACCAGAAAACTGATCCAGCGCGATATTAGCAAACAGCATTCATACACCATATACTCATTTGGGCCCATACATTCACACTACGCTAATACTTACGCTGGGTTTATCAGTTGTTACTCTTATCAAAAATCCCTGCTACCAATTACCTTCTGATTGAAGAGTAATGACTTACCGATGAATCCTTTGCTAATTGGGAAGTTTAAAATGAGTGACATTCATTATAATACAAAATCCTGAAATAACCACTGAGTCAGAAAGTTTTAAAATGTTTATCTAAAGATTTAGCAGAGTAAATTACAAAGCCACATGGTACTTAATCGAAAATATCGAGGATTAAGCATAGAAATGATTATTGCTAATCAATGACGGTGTTTAAAGAAGAGAAGAAGATAGAGACAGCAGCGCAACTAAAGGTTGCATTATATTTACCTAAGTGCGAGAACCAAACCCCTTGGCCAAGGAGTTGGAAAAATAGGACCCTGGAAGGATGAAGAGCAAAGACTCCTCCCGGATCAGGACAGGACCGGTGACCTCTCTACCACGACGCCTGCGTCGTTCCCCTCTCTGGTACTTCGCTTCTCCTCGATTCTCCCGTTTCTTCCTTCTAATGGATTCCGCCGCCCACACCTCAGGACCTCTCTGGACAGCGGTTTGGTCTGCAATCGATCAGCTTGACGGTCTGGAGCTAGCAGCGCGCTACTAATTAGCTAATTCTATATCTATTATACCCTTCTACGCCCATGTACCTCCCCTTAATGTTGCTAAAATATGGGACCACTACTTCTGATTGGACAGGGACAGGGGGTGGATTGTCGCACCATATTGATTTGTCCTAAATTGTAAAGCCTATTGTCCTTTATGTTCCCACCCCTTCAATTTAATACATTTGCTTTATTTCCCACCCGTCTCACGACAAATGTTATACAATTTACAGGGGAAAAGTATCATTTTTGTCCACCGGAAACATCAAGTACAGTATCTTCGGCCAATGGGTCATGGCCTTGGGAGACGTCCAAGTTGACTTCACTTGGCAGGCACACAGGATACATGCGCAGAACCATCGTCTCTCGAGTTACAAGTCACCAACCCAGGCCCAAGTTTATGAATTACTAAAAGTGCAAGAAGGAAACATTAAAATCACAAATAAAATGTTTCACTGTATACCCACTATTTCTATTCTATTCCCATTTAAGTATATATACTATCCCGCATTAGTAGCGTTAAGAAACGACAATTTAGTAATGACATAAGAGCAAGCTGAAGCATGTGAAAACATCAAGCAGCCATTTTATGCACACTGCGCAGAAGCAGAAGTTTCCCACCAAGCAAAGAAAGACGTCACACCATGTGATCAGGTTGCGACATGCGCAGAGAGGTTCCCGCGCTTTAGCAGCCATTTTGGATTACAGACAAGCGTTATTCATTAGTAAAACACATATGCAAGCGTCTCTCCCCTTTGTGTAGTGTATGCAAAGGTTAGTAATAACAATACAATTTTAATAAATTAATACTATGAGAAGGATTGCGTACAAGCAAGTTTCATTTATGAAACCTTGCTCCATCAACACCATGTATAAGTACTGGGCCTCCTGAACCACCCCTTCAGTACATTCCTGGACCTGTGGACTACAGAGGAAAGGACAGGCTTGTTCCCAAGAGGACTACCCTGTTGCTTAAGGCCTACCTTGTTCTTCAGATGACTGCCCTGCTGCTTGACACCTGCCTTGTTCCCCAGAGGACTAACCTGCTGCTTGAGGCCTGTCCTGCTGTCTGTTAAGATAGACTGGACCTGCTCCCTTCTTCCCAGGCTAACCAAGTCACTCCAAGGGCCAGTTGACTGACCTATTGTTCTGAGGTGCCCCCGAAGTCCTGGACCGTCGCATCAGGGTGAATTCATCACTGCCTAACTGTTGGTTAAATTCAAACAGGTCGCAATGCGAAGCAACCTGACACAGGATCTTGCACCGCAGCATCCTGCAGCTCCTGACAGGTACTGACGAAGCGTGATGTGAATCCTCGCATCAAGGACACAAGGCACAACTCTCAGCAGGACTAACCAGGTGCCTGTATCCAGCCCATGCTCCATCGTGGTCAGACTGAACTTGTGACTTTGTCCCAGTCCGATGCAACCAGTTGGCGCTTTGTGCTTCTTGGTGGTATTTTTTACTTAAAATATTAAAACTGAATATCTCCAGTTCTACTGATTGGAGTTTTGTCCTTCTGGTATCATTTCATTTATTAAACATTACTCTACATTGCTAAATCAGTTTGGAATTTTTCTTGTGTTGTGTTTTTACTTTATTACTGTTTGTGGGCTGCATAAATACTTTACATATTGCCTCTGAGCTAATCCAGACTGTTTTGTGCCATGCTACCAGAAGGTTAAGTACAGGTTAATTTAGTGACTTTTGCGGTTCACATTGACAAGGATTGTGGTTGTTGTGTGAGTGGGGGCTTTCACCTACCTTAGTCAATAACACAATTTGTTACACTTTCAAATTCTCATACTCTACAGAAAAAAGAAAGTAAACACAGAACAAAAAAACACATTATGGGCCTCTTTATTGGCTTTTCTCCATCATCTTCTTGAAGGTTCTCTGGGGGTGCTGCTGTACCCCTGCACCCCAACTATCAGTGCTACTTGAAGAGTAGTAACTTCATTTGCTGATGGAGAAGGATAATGGAGGGCACTTCTCAGATCTGGGCTGAGACCTTCTTCCAGATTCTCCTCTGCTGCAGGCGGCTTTCTGCCAGTGCTTCTTCCATTTTGTAACTCTTGGTTTCTAATGTTACAGTGTTGTTGCTTGTGGAGCTGTGCGTCCGCCATAGTTTTTGAGCCTGGACAAACAATAAGGAGAGGTCTTCAAGTGGAGTACTCCATAAATGATGCACACATTTCGTGATCCTGCAAAGAATTCCCATGAGCAAGAGGAAATCTTTATAACGGGTTAATTTCTGATGGATGAGATGTCTTGGAACACGTGTCTCAGTAGAGACCTTTCAGAGTCCATGATCACCCGAGGGTTGAGTTGGGAATTGAGAGATTCTACTGCAATAATGATCTGATGTTTATTGGGAAGGGTTGGGAATAGCTGGTTCTCTTCTACAAAACAAAGCTACACTGACCTCTTTGAGACATGATCTGTGACCTTTGACACTATTTTGGATGTGCCCAAACAGATCTTCCTTAGTGTGCCACTCAACGAAGTTGAAAATTGGGGACAAAACAGCAGGGGCACTTTAAGCACAGGGTCTGGTATTCGCTCAATTTGCACCAGGTCAGCTGCACCCAGCGCGGCTAGTTAGGACAGGGCTTCAGCGCCAACACTCAGCATTCAGAAAAACTGTAGGATGGTGGACATGCAGGAGCATGGACATGAACAGTAGGACCATAAACCTTCTCATGGGGTGAAACTGCATCAGACTTCCTAGAAGTTTGTGGGACACACTGCTTGGAACATGCACAGGTAAGTACCTCTCCGCGTAAGACGACTCATCAGCAAAATGGCAATCCAGGTAATGGAACCCGATTGCTTACAAAGCCCGATTGCCCACATGTTGCTCTGTGGGTATGTGTAATGAAGACTTCAGGAGTTGCATAACCACAACACTCCTCAAAGGGACCACACTCCTGTGTACAAAAAAGAGCATCTCACCTGTGCCTAAAGAAGGACAAATCAGCTTAAAGCTATTGCAACTTGTCAACACGTCACAAAGATCAGATTTAAACAACATGTGATCTCTTCAAAGGTTGTGTTATTGAGTGGAGATTCAAGATCTAATGATGTTACTTCCTTGATGGCAAGAGGTCAAAGGGTGTATAATGAAATTTTAGTGGGGAGCACCCCCTACATTGGAACACTCAGAATAGTTCTCGCTTAAGACACATTTCCAGCCAAAATAACATCGAAAGGAAATAGATCTTCAGGGGTCTGTGGGAAATTCTGGGGAAGCATGCATGATTCATGCTCACTCCTGGATAGGAGAACTTTCAGTGTTGCATCACAGGCTGACTTTTTATTTACCCTTTTACTAAAGTCAGCTTATTTCAGTCATCGCTCAGTCACTTCCTCCCACAGTTTCAGCACTTGCAGTGGAGGTCAAGTGAGACCGCCCACTGCTGCTGAGGCTACTAGGTTACTTCAGCAGTGAGCGCTCATTTCCACAACCTTCATGGCTCCATCAGACTACTGCTGGAGACTCCTCGCGGACTCATCAGACAACAGGCAATTTTCAAATCTATCTAAAAACACAGCAAGAGCAGCATATTTTAGCAATTCCAAAACCTGCATTTTAAGGGGTGCTAATGGAGAATCTGCCTAAGGATTGTAAGACATTGGGTTATTGTTTGAAGAGGGTTAAAACCCTTCTCAAACAACAACCACAATCCTTGTCAGAGTGAACCTCAAAGGCACTAAATTAACTTGTGCTGAACCTTCTGGTAACTGGCACAAAGCAATCGGGCTTAACCTAGAGGCAATGTGTAAAGTATTTATGCAGCACACAGACAGTAATAAAGTGAAAACATACCACAAGAAAAATCCCACACCAATTTAGAAAGATTGAGTACATTTTAATACATAAAATGATACCAGCGCGACAAAAATATATTTAGTAGAACTGGAAATATGTAATTTCAAAGGTTTTAGGTAAATATAGCGCCGATAAGTACAAATCGTCATTCGCGGTCATCTGGTCGTATTACACCAGGGTAAAGTCACAAGTTCAGGCTGACCGTGATGGAGAGAGGGGTGGACACAGGGACTAGGTTAGTTCTGCTGAAAAAGTTACAGTCTCAATGTCTGGCGCAAACAGTCCAGTGCGCGGTAGAGGAGGCCATGAGCAGCAAAGAGAACATCACAGTTAGTTGTCGCGGTAGCGTGAAGAGCAGGACTAGTGTTGCAGAGAGTTGTTACTGAAGCACAAAGATCTGGTCGGGTGTCGCAGACAGTCTTTTCCAGGAGCTTCACAGGATCAGGAGTCACTGCAGGCAGAGGCCAGCAGCAGGTCTTAGGCAAATCCAGTTCCAGGTTCAGGCAGGTCCAGTGCAGCAGGTCAGCTGGGAAATTGCAGCGAGGCCTCAGAAGATTGTTGTGTTCCTTTAGCTCGCACAGGGAGACAGCCAACTGACCCTTGGAGTCACTCTGGGTAGCCTAGGATGAAGACAAACAGGTCCAGGCATGCTTCTCAGACAGCTAGGCAGCCCTCAGCAGGGCAGGCCTTCTTCTGTAACTTCCACAGGTCCAGGAGTGTTCTGAAGAGTTGTTTTGAGGGTCGATTATTTATGGTTTAAATCTTTTATTGAAAGAATATTCCGGTGCAGCGTTTACATCAATATAGATATCAAACTTGACAGAGCAAGTGCAATAGTTGGCATAGTTTAACTGTTAAAGGAAAGAAAATCTGAAAACATCTTAACCAACGTAGAGAAAGGGAGAAAAGCGGAAAGAAAGCAGAAACTGGTATGAAAAATTAATTTAAAAAGGGGGGGGGGGGACAAAAGGAACACATTCCCAACCAAGACCCTCCTCCCACCCAATCCCAAAAAGCGGATCACCATTGTTGAATGATTGAAGCATAATTAGGATACCTCCTTTCTAATTATATCTGCTCGTGTAGCAAGGGCAGCATCTGGTAGACGTAAGAGTCGTAAATATTTCGGGCATGTGAGTTCTCCAAAATCATGCTTGAGTAGGGACAGTAGCGGGCGCCAGAGTTTCCCAAAGTTATCCCCCTGATTTGCAAGGGTCATGGAGATTCTTTCCAAGACCAAGATGAACCATAGTCTGTGAAGCCAACTTGCGTGTGTAGGGGGCTGTGTTGTACCCCAATGTGTCAGGATGTTCTGTACCGCTGCACCTAGTGCAAGGCCAATTTGTCTGCCACGTTTCGATTTCAAGGGGTAGGTTAGGGGGTTTGATAGGCCAAGTAGGACATACGCCAGGAATCTAGGAATCTCTGTATCTGGGTGAGTATCTATCTCATCCAATATATGTGACCAGTATGACTGAAGTCGCAGACATTACCATAATATGTGTGTTACGGTTCCTCGGTTGCCGCAGTTGCGCCAGCACCTGTCACTACGGTGTGGGTACATCTGATGTAGTCTGGCGGGTGTAATATACCAATATGTGGTGATTTTGACCAATGTTGCAGTGAGGGAGGTGTTACTGGCTGTATGTCGAGCTCTGTGATGCATGTCACTCCATTCTTTCTCCGTTAACTGCCTCCCTAATTCCTGCCTTCCTCTATGTTGACCCGTGTTGTATACATGTTTGTTAGTCTGTATTAGGAACATATAAATCTCTGAAATTAGATATTTGTCTGTAGAGCGGGATATGAGCCAATGTTAATAAGCTGTGAGGGGCCTCTGTATGGATAGTTTGTTGCTAGGGTCTAGGAGCCAGTGACGGAGTTCCAGATAGTGTAGGCGTTCTGTTTCTGGGAGACCAAAGTCGTCACGAAGTTGTTTAAATGGTATTACTCTGGTTTCGTCTATCATGTGTCCCATGGCCCGGCATTCGGTTTTCTGGATTGTCGAATAGAGTGGTCAGCGGTGAGGGAAAGGAGGTAAGTCCGTGTTTAGTGCTTGTTTGGTCCCATGTATCCATACTAACTTGTGTGATTGGGGAAAGGTATAAGTTTCGGGGTCTATTGGCTTTTTTGAGGAAGGGAACCTTCTAAAAAGATGTCCCGGCTGCTGCTTTACCTTGAAAGAGCCAGTGTTTCTCTGACTCTGGTTGATGCCACTCCATCAGGTATCGGATCTGAGTAGCTTGATAGTACTTTTGGAGGTCAGGAATACCTAGGCTTCCGAATTTGGGGGGGGGGGCATAGCATAATTCCTTCCGCATACAAGGTTGTTTCCCGTACTGTATGAACTGATAGATTTCAGTTTGTAACTCGGTCAAAAGTCCAATAGGGGGGGGCTAGGGGCAGTGTCTGGAAGATGTAGAGAATTTTGGGGAGTATGGTCATTTTAACCGAGGCTATTCGACCCAGCGAGGAAATCTGGTGGTGCTTCCAGCTGGACATCTCGTGTCTGATCTGTTTTAGTAGGTTTTGATAGTTTATTGTTTGAGATTT
This sequence comes from Calotriton arnoldi, assembly GCA_963921515.1. NCBI lineage: Eukaryota > Metazoa > Chordata > Amphibia > Caudata > Salamandridae > Calotriton > Calotriton arnoldi. The sequence goes on from CAWUFW010019963.1 coordinate 52,404, forward strand.
TGTGGAGTGTTGGGGCCAATTTAATCCCCAGATCGGGGACCGCAGTGGTTACCCATTGAATGTGGAATTGTGTTTGTAATTTTGTGGTTAGTTTCAGTGGTATTGAAAGGCCCAATGCAAGTAATTTTTCCATATTTATATGGAAACCAGAGGCCCGACTATAGGCCTCCATTTCAACTATGAGGGCGGGTAGTGCATGTTCTGGATTTACCAAGGTTAATAAAATACTGTCTGCATAGAGGCTTTAATTTATGCTCCCCCCCAAAGACTGCTCCAGTAATCTTGGGGTTGTCTCTTATTCTCTGAGCTAACGGTTCCATACATAGAGCAAATAGGAGTGGGGACAATGGGCAGCCTTGTCTCGTGCCTCTGTCAATTGGAAAGGAGTCTGAGGTCTGTCCATTCACTCTCACGGTCACCATAGGGCATTGATGGCAATTTATGATACGTGTTTTCAATTTATCTCCAAGGCCAAAGTGTGTTATGGCTTGTTCAAGGAACGCCCAGTGTGCTCTATCGAAGGCCCTATCAGGGCGAGAACATGACAGATGGTATTGCAAAAGATGGAGGGGTATCCATCTGGACCTGGGGATTTTGAGAGTTTTAGATGTGAGATGGCGGAGATCACTTCTTCAGGATGTATATCGTCCTCATGTTCCTCAGCCTGTTCATTAGTGATGCTCGAGGTTTGCACCCCTTCAAGATAATCTGTGCTGTCTAGAGGGTCCAGGTCTTGTCTAGTATATAGTTGAGTATTGAACTTCTTGAAGGTGTTTGCAATATCTCTGTCATCTGTAATGGGTATGTTTTCTCTAGTTTATAGGGAGGAGACTCTCGCTGCCTGGCGTTTTGTGGGGAGTTTATTGGCCAAGAGGCGGCCACATATGTCCCCTCCCGATGTAATAAGTGTGTCGAAGATGGAGTGCGGCGTATTCTGCTCGATCAAGATGTAGCCCAGCCAATTGGGCACGTAGCGCCATTAACTGGCGCCAGACTCTTGGGGCTCCCGTGCGACGATGAAGGCGCTCTAATTCTTTAACCTGGGTAGTGAGGCCATCTCTTTTTTACCTATGCAGCTTATTATCTGCTGCAGAGATAGAGATGAATTCACCCCTTATGACTGCCTTTAGTGCCTCCCACAAGGTTGCTAGAGACATACGGGTCATCGTTAATTGCTAGGTAGTTGGAGATAGCTGTTTGAATTTGGGAAACTGCTTCAGAGCGGTGTAGCGATGTTTCACGAATGCGCCATGTTCGACGTGGGGCCTTGTTCGGGTCTATTCTCATGGATAATGTGACCTCTGAATGGTCAGAGATTACTGTTGGGAGAATGTCTATTTCTTGTGTTAAGTTCTGTATAGTTCTTGTGGCTAAGAAATATTCTAATCCCGCATATGTTTTGTGTGCGTGTGAATAAAATGTGTATTCCCGTTCCTCTGTATGCAAAGATCGCCAGATGTCACAAAGTCCCAGATCATTAATCCATTTAAACCAGCTTTTCGTAAGTGCCCCAGTCTGTCCATGTCATTGTGCTGATCTGTCTAGATCTGAATGAAATACCAGATGAGATCCCCCCTAAGAGAACCTCTGTGTTTGTTGCAGCTAAAGCCTCTGTGAGAGCCTTACGTAAGAACAATTCTTGACCTTCGTTAGGAGCATATAGTGATCCTATTGTGAAGGTTGTCTTCCCCAGTGTGACCGGATAAGAGAGCAATCTACCTTTAGGTTCTGCTGCTTTAGGCCTGATTGTCCTCTTAAAGGAACGGGATACTAAGATAGCCACTCCAGCTGTTTTAGACGAAGCAGAGGAAAAGAATTGTTGTGGGAAGGCTTGGGATCGGAGCCGGTGGGAGTCGCGGGATAAAAGATGGGTCTCTTGGAGTAGGCATATGTCTGCGCCAGAATTCTCTAGGTAAGATAATAATGCTTTACGCTTGATAGGGTTTGTAACCCTTTCACATTTAACGTTAATATTTTCAATGTGTTCTCTGGCATTTACATGTGGGAAGAGAGGTCCGGCATTCGTGAGCGCTAATCTGATATGGGTGAAATGGTCGACTGACTAGATTCACATGTCGGGTGAGGAATAGTGTGATCTGTAGTATGGTCCCCAAAGAAAAGAAAACCCCAACCTAGCTGTAAAACTAAAGTGCAGAAAGTTCGTAACATAGTTCCTGGAGCAGACCTGAGTCCTCCAGGTCTGTAAAACAGGGAAGGAAGTGGGGTCCAAAACGCTGCCTGTGGTCCCGTCCCCCGCTCCCGTCCCCCAAGCCACGGGAGCAAAATGTACTCATCTCTACAGGAGTTCTATGATTCCTTTCATTTAGCCAAGGCTTTTGGGATGGAGCGAAGAGCTGCTAGCTGGCCCTCTGCGATCTCAGTTGAGTCCGGGCACATCAGACTGTTCTTCTTTCCGCGAATATTGTTCTGGTTATGTCGCTGCCCTGCGCGGACAGATGATGCAGACAATGATGGGTCTCCCTGTTCCAAGTCTATGCCGAGGATCTGACAGGTTTCAATGAGGGAGCGGAGTTGATGTAGCTTGCCTCCCTGACAGAAAATGATGCGGAAGGGGTGTCCCCAAGAATAAGGTATTCCTTTGTGATGCAAGTGCTGGATAACTGGTCTAAATTCATGGCGTTTTTGAAGTGTGATTGCTGCCAAATCTTGAAAAAGGATTGGAGACACCACGCAAATTCAATGGGTGTTTCTGGCATGCCTTGCGGAGGATGTCTTCCTTTATTGGAAAGTCGTGGAGGCATATCAGAATGTCTGCTGGAGGGGCTCCAGGTGGGCAGACCCTCCCTACACGATGTGCACGCTCGATCTTGATCTTGTGCTCAGTGGTTGTACCTAGTATGTATCGGTAGAGGTCCCCTACATATGTAAAGATGCCGTCTCCATCAGCTTTAGATGTTATTCCATGGATGCGAATGTTACTGCGCCTGGATCTGTTTTCAAGATCTTCAGCGTGAGCCTGTAGGTCAAGGTGCTGTTCCTGTAGTCGAAGTACCTTTTGTTGTAGGGAGTGCAATTTCCCTTCATGGTTGTCTCCTCGTTCCTCCAGAGTTGCTACACGGTCACCCAATGAGTCTATATCTTTTCAGGCTTCTCTAATATCCTGTGAGAGGTCTTTTCTAAGCTCTTGGAGGTCTTCTCTCAATGAAGAAAACAGGGACTCCAGGAAAATTCTAGTAACTGGTTCATCTGGAGCAGCTTCATCTGGGTCACGAGATGTTTCTGGGGTGTAGTCCGACCTCCCATTGTTGTGTTTGCAGACCCAGTAAGCATGTCCTTACTCGTTCGGTCCTTCTTGTTGCAAGCTGAGGCCATCATTCAGTTCTGTTTTAGTATTTGAGCTTCAGAAGCACTGTGTGGGAGGCGCTATACTGTGTATGCCGTTCTTTGGCTCCCGGCTATGATATTTATGGTCTAGGGGCCCTCTTTACCTGCTATGGTGTTGTAAGTACCTTTATGATCAATGAGTGCCTCCGATGGTATCAGCCCCACTAAGGTCGTCCTCGTAGGGTGGGTAGGATCTGCTTTCTTGGTCCTGGGTGATGCAAAGATCTATGGTTACATCTCCGGGACAATTACGTTTCTGCCCGCTCTGCAGGCACAGGGCCTAACTTGCTGTTTGAGTCTCTTGTTTCTGTGCGGGTTTCTCCAAGTGCGTAAGACCCCCCGAGCCTGGTATGTGACTTCGCCTTTGTTAGCCTTCTCTTATTCTAGGCCCGGGAGATTAGTCAGAATGTTGCTGGCTTTTGGGCTCAGGTCATGAGCGCAAGGACCACTCCCCTAGACTCTTGTGGCTTGCGTTGTCTGTGTTTAGGTGTGTTGCAGCTTGCAAGTGTTCCGTTTCCCTTTGTCTTGAGTCTATGGGAGGTCTAGGCCGTGAGTGTGGGAGCACGGCAGCTCCAGTTATTTATCTATAGCGGTCTGCACTGTCCGAACAGCGCATATGTTTCTGGCTTGATGTTTGCGTGTAACGAGCGCTTTCGTACCTTCAAAGTTCTCTCTCCGGGGCGCTAGCGGGGCAGAATGGCGTGAGGCCACCTCTGGCCATTTGATCTATCCTATGGGTCTGGGCAGGGTCGGTTCTAGCTCTGCTTCTCCAGGAGCCATCGCCATCTTGTCACCCGGTCTTGGGAAGGCTCCTTGCTGAGTCGGTGTTCCTCCGGTGTGGTTTTCACCTCCTCCGAACTCTTTTATGGCACCTCAGTGTTCGCCTCGGGTCCGTCTCAGAGGCTCCCCGGCGGCTTGGTGCAGGGTAATTGGGCCCACATCTGTTACATTGTCAGGGTGTGCTGCGTAGCTCAGGCCGATGGCCACTCGATTGTGCCTCCACTCCGCAGCCCGGTCTGCTCAATCGTTGTTTTTCGCCCCAAAAGGGGCACATTTTGGGAATCTAAGACCAAGGTTCAGCATACCGGAGCTTCCGATGCAACCTGCGATCTTCTTAAAACTGCTCCAGGGGCTTAAAGGCGGTTCGGGTGGCGAAGGGGGCAGTGAGACTGGACCCAGCATCCTACTCGTCCGCCATCTTGGCCACGCCCCAGGGTCGATTATTTATACCTGGTGCCAGCGTTTGAAGTGGGATGATTCCCTGTACTATCCCCAAATCTGGTTCTGGGAAGTTTTTCCCTTCCTCTGTCAAGGCTCCAAGAAGTCGGGATGTGACAAAAGACAGGGCAGGCCTGTTGTCAGATTCCTTTGTGTGTACAGGAGGCAAAGCTCTTTAAAATGTATGTGGGCTGGGTACAGCTCTGCCCCCAAATATCCAAGCAGGATGGGCAATCCTGCCTACATCCAGTCCCCTTTGTCTAACTGTCTGGCGGAAACACACAAACCTCAACAGCAGAGCCATAAACAGTCATGTGACCCTGGACACTGGCAGAAGACATAAATGGTTAGAACAAGAAACTGCCAACTTTCTAACAGAAGCATTTTCAGGATTGTGACTTGAAATCCGAATTTACCATTCAAGAGGGTTTTAAATAACAGGGGTATCTTATAAGTATTAAAAAGGAAGGTTTAGGCCTGGCAAAAGGTTTTTTTTTTCCAGGTCGAAATGGCAGTTTAAAACTGCACTACAGGCTGCGCTACAGCGGCAGGCCTGAGACAAGTTTCAAAAGGCAACTTTTAGTGGGTGGCACAATGAGTGCTGAAGGCCCACTAGAAGCATTTAATTTACAAGCCCTATGTACAGGTAGTACTATTTACTAGGGATGTACAAGTAAATTAAATGTGCCAATTGGGTGTAAGGCAATTGTACCATGTTTATAGGAGTCAGCAAAAGCACTTTAGCAGTAGTTAGCAGCAATAAAGTGTCCTAATGCCAACAAAATTGGGTTCAGCAAAGCAGGCGGGTGAGGGCAAAAGGTTTGGGCTTGTTGGATACTGAGGATGCATGGATGTTGGGCAGCAGGCCTCATTAGTAGTATCTTGTCCTCCAGACGCAGCAGGAAAACAGAGTCACAGGCACTTTCTGTGGCGAACTGACCACGAGGTCTCAACCTCAGGCCTCTTTATTACTTATTCCGTGGCACATGACTGCCGCTACCATTTGTAACAAAAACTGAGGGTTGTATAAGCAAAACACCCCTCCCTCACTTTACCTCTTGGAATCATCCATTTCCCAACATTACATTCCTCCTTAACCCCAACAAATGAAATAAACAAACCACCTGATGTAAAGACCGGACAGATGACAAACACATAACATAAACATTCAGACACATAATGTCAAAAAACGCAAACTCAAAACTGGCCCATCCCCAGCTTCTTGAGTGGATCCTCCTCAGTTCAGCATGAAGTCTTTCAGTCTTGTGGAGCCAGCAGGATTTGGCCTGAGATGGTACCTCATTATCCCTTTTCATCAACCTGCTGGGTTGTCCTCAGATCACTTGTCTCTTTGCCCTGAGGCCCTAGCAGCTGAGTCAACATCTGAACTGACTCTAGTGTCATTTGCACAAGACTGTGGCAATTCCAGAGCCTGTTCTTATTCATCCGCCTCAGTTGGCCACCTCACTGATGGTCCGGGAGAATTCGGTGTAGCCTCATCCAGGAAGTCCTCATCTCTCCCTGGGTCTTCTGTATGAGAGGACTGAATATTGCCATCAGCACTGAGGCCTGGTGGTTTGTAGCATTTGAAAAACATTATGTTTCTTGTGACAGTCTCTTCACCTTTTGGTCCCCCATGGTCCCCCAAATATCACTCACAGTCCAGGGATTAACCTCAACAGGCAAATAGAACTTGCTCCCCAGATGCTGATCTTGGACGATTACCAGATTGCCAACAAGTAGATGTCTTTGTCGGGCTCCCTTTTTTGCTGACATTTTGTCATTCTGGGCCATAGGTTGGCGCAGAGCATCTGCAACCTCCTCCCTAATGGCTGATGGCCCTTCAACGTGGAAAATGGTGTTACCAACAATTCGGTTCATGCACAGAGCACTAGGGCTCATCCTAGTCGTGGTATGCGGAGTGAGTCTGTATTCTCATAGAGATGCATATAAGGCACATTCAATATTCTGGCCATTGGTTAGTGCAATCTGCAGAACTTTGTTCAGAGTTTGCATAAATCTTTCAGCTCTCCATACGCCTGGGAGTAATATTCCGGTGACGGATGCCTTGGGATTTCAAATAGTCCGCAAATTCCTGACTGGAAAATGGGGTCCATTATCTGTACGGAGCTCACTCAGTAGTCCATGCATAGCCATAATCTGCTCCAGGTGAAGTATGTTCTGACTGGAGGTCAGGGATTCAACGATCTCGATCTTCTGATATTTAGAAAAATCTTTTGATGACCACCAACATGTGCCGGCCATCAGGCAGGCGACCACAATGAGCACTGGCTTGATGCCAGGGAAGTTGAGTGATGGGTTCTGTGAGGATAGGTGCAGGTGGTTCAGCTGGACCAGCGGCCTGACACAATGAGCAATGTCGCACTGTTCGTTCTAACCTGACATCAGGCAAGGAAATCACACCTTACATCTGAGTCTGGACTTCAACTTAACTACCCCTTGTTGGCAGTGTGAGCTACATCCACTACTTTCTGTGGTAGTCGTCTGGGTATCAATAGCCTCTCACCAGACAGCCTTTCAGAAGTGAAGCCAGTTCATGACAGATATGGTGCAGTGACGACAGGGTCTGTCTCGCCTCCACATTGCGCTGGTACAAATTCTGACTCATCGTGTTTCAGTTTCCTTATGTCACAGCTGATAAAGCCATCTGAAGGCACTCATCCACATTGGTGGCTTCCACAATCTCCTACAATGAAATGGGCAGTGACCTGGACCTCTCGACAACAAGCTTCACATACTATTCTACTTCCTTAGCACCTGACTCCTCACATACCATAGTAGGTCTTGCAAGCCTTAAGAGATAGTCGGCAGGATTCTGAGTCCCAGGCAGATCAACTACTGAGAAGCGGTATTCCTGCCGCTGCAGAATCCACGTCTCGATTCTCTGAGTGGTTTTGAGGAGGAGCCAGTAAAAAGAGGAATGAGTAGTTTGTGGTCAGTATGGACTGTAAAAGGGTGGCCATAAAGATAAATATGAAAATGAAGACCCGCCTCCATGAATTGCAATGGCCTCTTTCTCGAAGTGTAAGTAGCGCTGTTCAGTTTCTGTTAAAGCACAACTGGCATATGCAACTGGGACCCACTCACCATTTTCCTGTTTTTGCAAGTGTACAGCTACCAGGCCAGTGAGGATGCCATCCACAAGAGTTCTGAGTAATGGCGAGCTTCAAAATAGGCTAGCGTGGTGCATTCAGAAAGTGCTTGTTTGGTCGCTTGGGAAGCTTCTTCCTCATAATGGCCCCATTCCCAGATGGTATTGGCTTTTGTTAGTTCTTGCAGGGGGGCCATGAGGGTGATAAGAATCTTAATAAACCTACCATAATATGTCACCATCCCCAGAAAACTACATAGTCCTGTGACACTGGTGCGAGCAGGAGTGGATTGAATTTCTTGGACTTTTGCTGGGTCTGGCATGACACCATTCTCGGAGAAACGGTAACCAAAGAAACAAATTTCCTTCTGTAGAAAGACACATTTCTCCTTGTGGAGAGTGAGATTGTTGTCCATTAATCGTCCAAAATGTCGCCCAAAGTCTGTCCAGGTGTTCCAAAGGGCAGGGGTGTACGAGTATGTCATCCCTGACATTGATGATGTTTGGAAGTCCGGCTAACACCCCCTGATGGTATCTTAAAACACTTCGTCAGCGCTGGACACTTCAAAACTCAGGCATTTGTATCTCCTCAAACCCATATGGGTGGAGAATGTGGTTATAGCCCACGACTCAGTGGCCAACATCAGTTGATGGTATCAAGCCGTGAGGTCCATTTTTGAGAACCATCTTGAACCACTTACTTCTACCACAAAATCAACGACTGTGGGTGTTAAATGTCTCGCAAAGCGGACTGCCATGTTGGGTAAGCGCACATCTATGCAAATCTGACCCTCTCCCGGTTGTTTGAGTTTTTGAGTCACTAGCCAGGGATTCAGTCCCTCGACTTTCTCAATAATGTCTGCTTGTTCCAGTTTTCTGTGTTCCTCCTCAACCTTTGGACGGAGGTCAAACGCCACTCTGTAATGTCGTACGTCAACAGGCTGAATCGATTTGTCTATGTGACGGTGTATCATGTGATCTTTCAAACATCTAATGCCCTCAAATAACTGTACAAACTCATCCAGCAAATCGTTCACAGTTGAGAGATGCACACTGAATGCAAACATGACTAGTTGGAGGCGCTCGGCCACCTGGCAACTCAGTAGCATCTTGGAGCAACCTTTGGTGACATATACTTGGGCTCTTGTTGTGCGGGTGTCGTGAGTAATGCCAGTTGTGAAAATGCAAGCGGAAGAGGCATGGAGGAGCAAAAAGCATACTCCTGGGTCGATGTGGGGCTCAAAACAGGTTGATGTGGAAGAGTCTGCAGTACCATCTGTGCCAGGATATTGAGGGAGGCGCCCATGTCAATCAAAGCTGGTATTTGTTGGCCAGCAATGGTGATTGTGGTATGCGTCGTACGCGATACTCTTCAGGTTGCATCACATAAATGACGTGCACTGTGCCATCCACGTCATCCTCATCCATGTCCCGCTTGTCATCCGGGGTGCCTGGTGTTTCCACGACATTCCCTGCCTTGGATTTTTGCACTTTCAGTAACGCAGTGGATTGGCATACCTTGGCAAAATGATTGAGGTTGTTGCATGCATAGCATTGTTTGCCTTGCACTGGACAGGTACTTTGATTTGGGTAGGGGCCTTCGCCCTCATGGCAGACCTTGGAATTTGTTGTGGATTTAGGGTAAGCTTTCTTTTTGTCTGAGCTAGATGTTGCTACTGCTTTGACTGGTTCAGCTTTTACTGGTCGGTGTAAGGCTGCATCCATGTGCGCAGCATGTGCTGTGGACAGTTCTATGGATCGGCCCAATGTGAGTATGTTCGCCATGGTCATTCCCGTAACTTGGTGAATGTTCTCCCTTAGTTTTGCAGAGGAGCAACCCTGATTAAATTGGGCCCTGATATTGTCGTCGACGTCCGGTATCGTGCATGTGCTGGCCAAATCTTTTAGACGAGCATAAAAAACGTCCACCGATTCATCAGGTTGGTGTCTGGCCTGTCGTAGGAGGTACCACTCGTAGTCAGGATTTACAAGCGGCTTGAAATGAGCTGTTAATGCTTCTTCTGTATGTGAAAGGTGATCTAGCTTTCACCTCCAACTTCACAATTTTGTGAATGGCCACACCACCTAGATGCAGGAGAATGGTGTGCCTTCTATCATTGTCCAATGCCACTGCGACAAATTAAGTTTCCAACTGATCTACCCATTCCTTCCACCTTGCCGCCTGCGAGGACAAAGGTCCATCACATACAAAAGGCTCAATAGCAGAGACAGATGCCAATAGTGCCCACCGCCTGTTTCACAGCTGTGTTAGAGGTCAGCAACCTTGGCCATGGCCCCAGCAGTAGGGGCAAGTCATTCCTTATAGTAAATGTAAGGTGCAATGGGCACAGAGTCATTAAAGGCACCTGCTGACCGCAGATCTCGTAGAGCCACACCACTGGGATAAATTATGCACAGGCGAATGACAAAGTCCCACATATGGCTCTCCAAATGCAAAAGTCCAGGCATTGGAAACAGTATACCACTGCAGACGGAGTGTATTCAGGCAATACACTCCTCCCTATGGTTGGGTAGTATTGAGCGTGTACCGCTGGGCAGTGACCTTGGTCAGCTGTGACTTCATATGGCATATTTTTCCCTGGTAGCTGGCAGCTTCAATATGGCCTCAATGGGTGGGATGGCAAGGACGCTAAAATCCCCGCCTGGTGTGCGTGGTGGGCCACTGCATGCGATGAGAGCAGGAGCAAGGCAGCAGGTGGAGGTGTTGCGGGCGGCTGGCAAGAAGCAGGTGTGAGGGGGCTTGCATGCCCAAAACGCCTGTGTATCTAGTAGTACCCCGGCCCCCAGACGAATCAGTAAAACAGAGCAGCAGGCACTTTCTGTGGTGAAATGACCATGAGGTTCCAGCCCAAGGCCCCTTTATTACTTATTCCGTATCATGTGACTGTCACAACCATTAGTAACTGAAACTGAGGGTTGTACCAAAAAAACACCTCTCCCTCACTTTACCTGTTGGGATGGTCCAGCAGAAAGGAAGCAAATGCATTATAGTTCTAGGACCAGTAGCGGCCCGTGGTGGGAGTGCTGCCGGGCGGTGTTGCGGGGCAGGGGAGGGGCAGGGTGGGGGTAGTAAACTACGGAATACGGGCGCACAGAGGTAGTATTCCGTAGTTTACTACCCCCACCTTGCCCCTCCCCCTCCCCCGCCCCTCGTCACCGCCCGGCAGCACTCCCACCACGGGCCGCTACTGTCTAGGACTCCTATTACACTAAGATATTTACTCTCTTTCAGGTTAAAATATACAAGATTTTTAAATGAAGCAGTAGCATTCCAATTACAATCCTGAAGTCTGATGAGAATAAATATTGTAGCATGGTCAGTGCACAAGTAGCATCATTTTAAATGTGTGTGGTATAAAAGCGTAGGAAGCTTTGAAGGTTTATCTGTACGTTCTAAGGGGCATATTTACAGGTCCCTTGCGCCGCCAGTGCATCCCTTTTTTTATCGTACCGGCGGCGCAGTGTTGTGCTTGATATTTACAAGACCACGTAAAGAGACCCTGCGTGGCTTTTCGTGGCTTTGTAAATGCGGCTCCTTTTCATGCAGCACTTTGCTTGAAAGGGGCGTGCCATGGGTGTTGCTGTGGGTGTTCCCATGCAACACCCATGAATTCTGCCGCATTTCTAGATCTACAACATTTTGTAAACTTGGGAATGCATCAGAATCCTACGCCTCTCCAGGGGAGGCTTAAGGAGGCGCAACAAGGAGAAATACTAATATTTCTCCTCGTTTTTCCTCTTTCTATGCGTGCTGCATTCTGCTGCACACATATAAAGAGGAAAACACCTCATGTGATTAGTTTTTGTGCAGGAAGGTATTCCTTCCTGCGCAAAAAAAATCTCCCCTAAAATGCAGCACCATTTTACAATGGTGCAAGCGTGCCTTCATTGGCGCATAGCAGCCAATTGTGCACCAGCACAGAGGAAAGCACAGGAATGCGACATTTTGTTGTAAATATGACTCATCCCTGTGCTTTGAAAGTGAAGCAGCGTGGCACAGCCAAATCACTTTCTTGTACATAAGGCCCTAAGTATGTTCTGTTTAAGATTGATGCAACACCACTGTCTTTTGTGACGTACATACAAATCCAAGGAAGTTGTGCTATTCAACGCCAGTCGTCTTTCTTTTTGCATTATGTCACTTGTAAATACGTGTGTAAATGGGATTTCCAGGTTTATTAATGATTGCATTCAACATGGATTTAATAGGAAAACTGCTACTGTGCTGATCTTCGGGAATAACACCTCCCAGTGGAACGGCTCCTGGTGGCCTTACAAACTAGGACCCTCACCAACTCCCAGAGACCACACCCACAACCTTGGCATAATCCTGGACAGCAAGCTCACCATGAAAAGCCATATCAACGCAATCTCCTCCACCTCCTTTCTCACTCTTCGCATGCTCCATAAGATATTCAAATGGCTCCTGGTCAATGCCAGACGAACCATCATTCAAGCCCTAGTCACCAGCCCGCTGGGCTATGACAAAGCACTCTACGTAGTAATCACCTTGCACCTCCTGAAGAGACTGCAGACCATACAGAATTCAACGGCTAAACTCATCCTCGGCATCCCCAAGTGGACCCACATAACCCCCACCTCAAGAAGCTCCACTGGTTCCCCATTCAGAAGAGATGTCAATTCAAGATACTGATCCTAATCTATAAAGCCCTGCAGAACCAAGGACCAGCATACATCAACCACCGCCTGAACTGCCACCTACCCTGCATTCATCTGTGCTCCACCTCCCTCTCCCTCACTCACACCCCTCACATCCACCGAAGCAGTAGTGGAGGACGCTCTTTCTGCTATCTCGCTGCTAAGTCCTGGAACGACCTCCCCCTTCACATCCAAACCTCGTTGTGGCTGCTGTAATTCAGGAAAGGACTCACAACCTAGCTGTGGAACTGAACCCTCTCTTTGCCGCAAGGTTCGCAGCACCTGGATACCCTCATGTGTGATTAGTCGTGCTTTACAGTCCTGTTTGATTGTAATGTTATATGTAAGATACAAAAACAATGCTTCAAGGCACAAGGAACAGGCTGTACACACACAGGTGTAAATGGTCAAAAACGTGTTCGCAGTATTAAGCTCCCGCTGCAGGTTTATTCACAATAAAAGGCAGACACAAGAGGTAAAACATAGCTTTACATCTGACCTTGAGCTTTATGTTGTGATTTAGAGGACACCAGAAAGTAGGGGAGTGATGTGAACTAGTTCTAGCTAGCTCTGCGGGGGGGTTCAGTGTTTCAGGATGAGGCAATATGTGAAATGCCACAATCCTGTTACAGCATGATTCTGATTGGACAATCAGGTGTTCCTGGGCTGCATGGACTGGATACGTGTAGGATTATTTGGAAATTGTAAAGTATTACATGATTTCTTGAGATTAAGTCAAGAACTGTCTTTTTTCCAAGTTTTTGTATAATTTGTGGATGTGCTGCGGAGGGACCAGATAAGGAGACTGTTGTAATCTACTGTCCTTGGTCATTCCATTACCCCTTCCTTACCCTTCCCCTTGGAATGTTCTGCACTCAACTGTCATGTGAAGATTCCATCTGCTGACTCTGGCTAACTGGAACCTGTGATGGTGTACCACGGTTGACTGGAGCCCTTGACAGTGTATGATGGCTGACTGGGACCTGTGATGGTGTATGACGGCTGACTGGAACCTGTGACAGTGTATGACGGCTGACTGGAACCTGTGACGGTGTATGACGGCTGGCTGGAACCTGTGACAGTGTATGAAGGCTGACTGGAACCTGTGACAGTGTATGATGGCTGACTGGAACCTGTGACGGTGTATGACGGCTGACTGTAACCTGTGACAGTGTATGATGGCTGACTGGGACCTGTGATGGTGTATAATGGCTGACTGGAACCTGTGATGGTGTATGATATCTGACTGGAACCTGTGACGGTGTATGACGGCTGACTGGAACCTGTGACAGTGTATGATGGCTGACTGAAACCTGTGATGGTGTATGATGGTTGACTGGAACCTGTGACAGTGTATGATGGCTGACTGGGACCTGTGATGGTGTATAATGGCTGACTGGAACCTGTGATGGTGTATGACATCTGACTGGAACCTGTGATGGTGTATGACGGCTGACTGTAACCTGTGACAGTGTATGACGGCTGACAGAACCTGTGACGGTGTATGACGGCTGGCTGGAACCTGTGACAGTGTATGAAGGCTGACTGGAACCTGTGACAGTGTATGATGGCTGACTGGAACCTGTGACGGTGTATGACGGCTGACTGTAACCTGTGACAGTGTATGATGGCTGACTGGGACCTGTGATGGTGTATAATGGCTGACTGGAACCTGTGATGGTGTATGATATCTGACTGGAACCTGTGACGGTGTATGACGGCTGACTGGAACCTGTGACAGTGTATGATGGCTGACTGAAACCTGTGATGGTGTATGATGGTTGACTGGAACCTGTGACAGTGTATGATGGCTGACTGGGACCTGTGATGGTGTATAATGGCTGACTGGAACCTGTGATGGTGTATGACATCTGACTGGAACCTGTGATGGTGTATGACGGCTGACTGTAACCTGTGACAGTGTATGATGGCTGACTGGGACCTGTGATGGTGTATAACGGCTGACTGGAACCTGTGACGGTGAATGACGTCTGACTGGAACCTGTGATGGTGTATGACGGCTGACTGGAACCTGTGACAGTGTATGAGGGCTGACTGAAACCTGTGACGGTGTATGATGGCTGACTAGGACCTGTGATGGTGTATGGAGGCTGACTGGAACCTGTGACAGTGTATGAGGGCTGACTGAAACCTGTGACGGTGTATGATGGCTGACTGGGACCTGTGACGGTGTATGACGGGTGACTGGAACCTGAGACGGTGTATGACGGCTGACTGGAACATGTGACGGAGCGTAACGGCTGACTGGAAGCTGTGATGGTGTATGACGGCTAAATGGAACCTGTGGCGGTGTATGACGGCTGACTGGAACCTGTGACGGTGTATGACGGCTGACTGGAAGCTGTGATGGTATATGATGGCTAAATGGAACCTGTGACGGTGTATGACGGCTGACTGGAACCTGTGACGGTGTATGACGGCTGACTGGAACCTGTGACAGTGTATGATGGCTGACTGGAACCTGTGACGGTGTATGACGGCTGAATGTAACCTGTGACAGTGTATGATGGCTGACTGGGACCTGTGATGGTGTATAATGGCTGACTGTAACCTGTGATGGTGTATGACATCTGACTGGAACCTGTGATGGTGTATGACGGCAGACTGGAATCTGTGACGGTGTATGATGGCTGACTGGAACCTGTGACTGTGTATGACGGCTGACTGGAACCTGTGACGGTGTATGACGCTGACTGGAACATGTGACGGAGTAAAACGGCTGATTGGAACCTGTGATGGTGTATGACGGCAGACTGGAATCTGTGACGGTGTATGATGGCAGACTGGAACCTGTGACGGTGTATGACGGCTGACTGGAACCTGTGATGGTGTATGACCGCTCACTGGAACCTGTGATGGTGTAGGACGCAGCTCTTCACTTTATAACTGAGCCCTGAGAAGCATTACATCACTAGCAATAACATGACACAAATCCTGTTCCCTCAATGACGGTGGCAAAAGCAAGTGGGCTGTCTACTTTTTATCACACCAAAGCTTAAAATCACTTGGAAATAGATGGATACCCATGCAAGGGGGAGAGAGAGATGAAAAGAGGAAACTCTGTCACCCCCCAGGACCCTGCAGCCTCGACTCTAAGACATAAGAACTTCAGTTTTAAATATGCCAAGGTTTCTGTAATGGCTGCAATAAAACCCAAGCAGCCAAAGGAGACAAACAAAAGGTCACTGGTGGTGGTTGGCAAGGACCTGTGTATCTGGAGGCCGGAGGCTCGCAGTGCTGTGTCAGTCTGAGTTATGACACCACAGCTCCCCAGGTCTGCCTTTTCAAGGCACCATCGTGACTTTTAAAAAGAAAGTAAAACAGAAATCTTTTTAAATCATAACTGAGTTTGCAGTGGTTTTGTTACACATAGAGGCGGTTTTCATGAAGAATGTGTTCCCTACAAATAAAATACTGTCATACTTCAGCCACATATATGCAATATGTGCTTCAACATACACCACTTTATTTATTTATTTGAGTTTTATATAGTGCTGGCTCGACCCAGAGGTATCAGAGGGCTTTACATAAGGGAACAGCGTGTTACAAGTTGCAAATGTTTCACAATGGTTACAGAATGAATAAATATACAATACAGGAGTGGTTTAACGAACACGAAAATCAGGATCAGAAAGACCAGGGAAAGCTGGTAAACCACAGGAAGGAGACAGTAGCAGGGCAGAAAACGAGACAAATGTCCGAAGTCCGACTGGGTAGGTGACGGTCATAGCAGTGTGCCAGAGCCAATCTCCCCTACAACTGTTGGAGCAGCTCCACCGGGCATCGCCAAGTATGCATTTCGGGCTCCGCCAGAATAGATTGAGGATCAGGAGGTGATCAGAAGTCTAGAATCCAAAGACGGGAGGTGGGAGCTGGCGAGGATGGCAGTATAGGAGAAAGAATGTTGTTTGGTAGCCATCTTAAAGTCAGGCACGTCGAGTCTGTTAGTCTCCATGACTCAGTAGCTAGATCAAGTTGTCACAAGATTCTTAGAGCGGCCCCCATTACACCCCCCACCCTCTTGGTGAATGTTCTTGGCTCATTTGGGGCACGTTTTCTTTAAACAGCGCTTCATTTTTAGAGTCTTTAATATATTCGTAATATGAAATTGAGGGCCAGTACCCTAACATTTAAAATAGTTCCAGTACCACCGTTCCACGCGCAGCATCTTGCCACACCCTAATATTCCCCACTCCCCCTTAGCACCCCTCTCGACTCCCCCCTTACAAGCCTCTTACTGAGGTCACATTGCAGAGCCGTCAGAACGCAGGCTGCAAAGCGCCTCTGGTAGAGAAACAGCGCCACCTTGTGAACTTCATTTCATCTTCAGCTATACATAGTTTTTATTAGCATTTTAAGAAGCCAGAGCAAACAAAACGACATAGTTTAATCACTGGAATAATCAAATAGAACACAATCGATTGGTTGGAATACATTTCACACCTCACTACGTATTAAACAACATATTCATGCATTTATGTAATTCTCTCTTGGTGGTGTAGGGCAGAGTCACTGAAAATGATGATTACCCCCTTAGTTAATTATCTAGTCAGCATGCGTCCTATGTCCTTAACTGAAGAATTTATAGCAAAAATCGATGCCACCTTCTACAGTTTCTTGTGGCAGAACAAAAGAACGAAAACATCTCTTTTTTTCATTTTTATTTGTTACATTAATCACAGACCCAAAATACAAAAAGAAGCAAAATCTCAATAATCAATAATTCTTGAGCAATAAATAGTGATATACAGTAATAATTCATAGATACTTTAAAAAAGACATCTTTATCTTCACAAAATGCATAAGGAAGGCAGAATGTAATAGCCTATAATCCGGCTCTTTATGCTAATATTGATTTATATGGATCTATTTCTCCCCTCTTCGCTACAGTCCTTAAAGCATTTAGTCTTCTCCCCAAATGTGTTTACATTTTTGGGTTGTCCCTATTCTACGGGAAAGAATTCTTCCGTTTCTTTAGTTTGTCTCATTTTGGCTACCCATTGTGAAAAACTTGGTGGATCTGGTAATCTCCAGTTTTGTAAGATCAAAGATTTGGCTACCAAAAATGTCTCTAAAAAAACTAAAACTCTCTAAAGAAAGAGGACAAATAAACCTTCCAAATTTCAGACAGTGTGCCTCTTTAAACAAGGCACTAACTGGTTCCTGGAAGAATCAGACTGAAAACCAATATGGTTTAATATAGAGAAATCTCTTTTAGGTAGGAAACCTATAAGTGCCTTTCTGACAATGCATAATTTCCCTTTGCCCCACTCCAAGGGGCAGATTTACAAGGCCCTTGTGCCACTTTTGCGCCGCCGCTGCGTCACTTCTGTGACGCAGCGGCAGTGTAAACCATGCACCACGTTGCGCCTTATTTACAACGTGACGCATCTAGGGAGATGCGTCACGTTGTAAAGCCCTGCGCCACATGAAACCTGCGTCAGGTCTCATGTGGGCGTTCCGTCGCAGGGTGGGCGTTCCGTCGCAGGAAAGCCTCGTAAAAGTGACGCAGTGAAATCTACAAGATTTCACTGAGTCAGTTTTACGACGCCGCTGCGACAAATCCTTACGCCTGCTTGAAGCAGGCGTAAGGAGTGGCGCACCACGTTAGGTATGGGGGGCCCCTGAGCATTGCTGGAGTTGTGTCGCGCTTGCGACACGACTTCAGCAGTGCGCCGCCCGTACGCCATCAGATGCGACACGCATCTGCCTATCCCTGTGCCACGGTGCGCCGCATTGTAAATGCGACGCATCCGTGGTGGCGCAAGGGTAGACTTGCGTGTTGCATCTCTTCTGGCGCATCCCTGCTGATTTGCAGGGATTCGCCAGTCCTTGTAAATCTTCCCCCGAGTATATAATGAACAACACTTAAAAAAAATATTTAAGAATAGACTACCGTTCCGAAAATAAACTTAGCAATTCTAATATGGCATCCACATGGCTCAACCCCAAACTCAAAATTGATGGCAACTCAATTCTTTGGCCCGAATGGTCGGGAGAGGGGATTAACATGTTCAAGCGCGTTATTGAAGACAATCTACCTTTACGCTTCTCCACGTTACAAGCCCAAATCGGACTAGAAAATATGGACTTTTACAAGTGACTGTGACTGAATATTCAGCTCTCTAAACACTCGCTACTGAAGAACAGCCCTACAAACACTACATTGATTAACGGCCTATACGAACAGGACATATTGTATCCAGACTATATAAATTACTGCTCCCTAAACCACGTAAGATACACACCTGCAACGTACAAAAATGGGAAGCGGAACCAAATCACAATATATGATACGATTGGACACGTATCTATAAATCATCTTTCACAAACAAAACATCCCCTACCATGTCCCAGACCAAATACATGATTATTAACAGAACATACTGGACCCCAGTTAAACCCCATTAACTCAAACTCATAGAAGATCCCAAATGCTGGGACTGTAGGCTACATGATGGAGATTCCCCCAATGCTCTCCTACTGCCCCATCCTTAAGGAATACTGGGATGATATATTTAAATTCTTTACAGAGACCCTGAGCATTACCCCCACCTGAGAGTTCTCATATATAATACTTGGCCAACTAGACCCGCAACTACAGTCCGCAGCCGACGGTCTGCTACTTGATCTAATGCGAACACTTGCATGCAGACTGATTCTTAATAATCGGAAAGATTTGAATATAGTCTCCTTTCATAAGTGGCGGGAATGGCTCACTTGCCTCAGAGGCGCTGATAATGTCCTGCTGCAACTATCCCGGTGGCGCCCACCACACAGACTCATGTGGGACTCACTGGACACCGCCTCATCACACTTTGATCCTCTGTAATTCGTGCACACATACTATGTAATAATTATCGACATCAAGAATCATTAGGCACAGATCACCTTCCAGTGGTGCTGCTCGTAACTATACTAAGCGCTATGAAGTAAGTATACTAGTCAACCATCGATATATTGTGACTCAGACTTTCATGCAATGACTGATTATTCCGGTGCGCACAGATCACAGATGAAATGTATACGGAATATGTCATTTCTGAACTCACCAATCATTGTAAGAATGCTCAGAAGGAATAATATGTATTTCTAAAAATGCAACTCAGTATAAATGTATGTGGTGACCTGTGCACACCCCTTTATCCTAATCCTTATTTTCTACTCACCCTCATGGATGGATGCTTCTGTACCCTGAATATGCTATGAGGATCTGTGATTTATTTCAGCTTCTCTGTTTTCAGTGTTTCTAATCTGCTATTCTTGTGTTATTGTCTGTTCTAAAAAACTCAATAAAGATTATTTGAACAAAAAAAGAACAGATGGAAACATGTAAATATTTGAGGGAGGGATGTGAAGATGAGCTTTGAGCCTAGGCGTACACAGAGCCCCTGTCATCTCCGCAGTGAGCAGCTCACACCTTTGAGTGCCATTATCCTGAGTCTACCCTGGAATATTTAAAGATCCTGTTTTTGGGATTAATCAGCTTGTGTTGAGTTTACAGAGCTATCATTCCTCCGATTCTAGAGTCCTGATGAGAGATGCTTTCTTCATGAGCGCTCATTGACGCTGGTACCACCGTTTCCACCTTCACTGTGGTCCTCCATCCAGTAGACTTCATTGCGATTTCACTAAGAGACAAAAACAATACAGAATGTTTCTTAATAACATCTTCGCCACGTTTTCTTTCTATTGCTTTTGATTTTATGTTTTCATCTCTATGTTTCTTTCATCATTCCAACAATTTCTGTGTAGTTAACACTTATTTGAGATTTTCTCTGCCTATTCATATACATTCATCTCTCCTGGTTATACTTTCTTGGCCTGTGTGCATATATAAATAAACATATGTATACACATAGATATTTGCACACACGTCCATAAATATAGTGCTGCAGCACACAGTGTAAGAACTAGTTTGAAACATTCACACTGACGAGAGCTTGTGACTATTACGAGAGTAATTTCCCTGAGCAAGTTGTTTGAAAAATGCAGCCTCTGACACAATAACTGTTTTTCCAATGACATTTGTGCTTCACAGTGGTAATAAACTAAGGGACACATTTAAGAAAAAAAATCACAGGAAACCTTCCTGCACAAAAACAATCCTCACCGCATTTTCCTCTTTTTAAGTGTAATGCAGAATGTAAAGCAGTCCCCCCTAAAGCAGAGGCTAGCCTGTGGGTGTTGCAGTTGTTTCAAAGAGCATACGTAGCACTGCTTGGCCAACTCTGGCCTGTTGTCCAGCTAATGCATCCACACAGTAGTGCTGTGTGAAGGTATGTGCTGTAGACCATGTAGCTTCTTTGCATATTTCAGCTATTGGAATGATTCCTACGAAGGCCATTGATGCTTCCTTCTTGTGAGTGGAGTAAGCTTTTGGTGGAACTGTTAAGGTTCTCTTTGCTTTGGCATAGCAGGTTTGCAGGCATTTGAGTTTCCACTTGACAATACCTGATTTGGAGATAGCCTTCCCTTCGTGTGGTTTTGAAAAAGCAACACATAACTGTTGTGTCTTTCTAAATGATTTTGTTCTATCTATATAATACACAAGTGCTGTTTTGGCATTTAGTGTATGCAGTGTTCTTTCTGCAACTGAGTCTGGTTGTGGGAAAAAATGGGTATTCTATAGATGGATTGAGGTGGAATTGGGGCACCACCTTTGGTAGAAATGTATGTATGGTAGGAAGGACAACTTTTAATTTATGTACTAGAAAGAAAGGTTCTTCAAAGATTAATGCTTGGAGTTTGTTAACACATCTTAAGAAAGTAGGGGCAGATTTACAAGAAAGTGACGCATCTGTAGAGATGCGTCACTTTCCCTGCGCCACCATCAGAAACGCTTGTTCCACCATGGATGCGCCGTATTTTCAATACGGCGCACCATGGTGCAAGGATTGACAGATGCGTCAGAAATTCTGATGCATCTGTTGGGGCGAAAGTCACGCATTGCTGGAATCGTGTCGCAAGCACGACGCACCTCCAGCAATTCATTATGAGGCTATTCCCACTACACTACGTCACTCCTTATGCCTGCTTCAAGCAGGCGTAAGGTTTTGACGCAGTGGCGTCCTAGAAGTGACGCAGTGAAATCTTGTAGATTTCACTGCGTCACTTTTACGAGGCTTTCCTGCGTGGGAACACCCACCCTGTATACATTATACCTGACGCATGTATAATGTGACGCAGGGCTTTACAACGTGACGCATCTCCCTAGATTCGTCAAGTTGTAAATTGGCAGCATTTTTTACGCCGCCGCTGCGTCACAAAAGTGACGCAACAGTGACGCAAAAGTGTCGCAAGGGGCTTGTAAATCTGCCCCGTAATGACTTATGTAAAAGCCACTTTTCAAGAAAGGAATTGGAGTGGACATAAATGAAGGGGCTCAAAAGGGGGACCCATAAGTCTAGTTCATACGATGTTAAGGTCCCATGATGGTGCTGGGAGGTTACAGGGTGGTATTACCCTTTTGAGTACTTCCATAAAGGCTTTGTTTACTGAAATCTTGAAAAGAGACATATGTTGTCTATTTTGTAGGTATTCAGCCAATGCAGCTAGGTGAAATCTGATAGAAATAAATGACAATACACAGCTTTGTAGATGTAGGAGGTAGCAGACAATATCCTGCAGTACTGGTGTGAGAGGGTCAGTTTGTTTTGAATGACAATAGTGAACTAATCTTTGCCACATAACAAGCATATGTAGTAGGTCGACGTGAGTCTTTGAGAATGGCCCTACATTCAGGTGGTAGTTTAAGATAGCCAGATTCTAGGACCCCAGGAACCAAATCACAAGGTTGAGGGGATACTCACCTGATGGTTCCCTGCCCGCATAATCCGCCTCACATTCAGGAGCCTGCACATCTGGGGTGGGACTCAGGCCGCCAGTCCAACACGTGCCCAGAGCGGGCGGAGCAACCCACGACAGGCTAAAAGAGCCTGAAGCTCTCCGCAACGTGGGAAGCTTACCTGGCGGTTCCCTGCCCGCATAATCCACCTCAGATTCAGGAGCCTGCATGGCTGGGGAGGGACTCGGTCCCCCAGTCCAACACGCGCCCAAAGGGGGTGGAGCAACCAGCAACAGGCTAAAAGTGCCTGAAACTGCCTGCAGTGCAGGACGCGCCCAGGTGTGCGCCCAGGCGAAGACTGGGCCAAGACATGTCCATCTGCACCCGTCAGCAGCCTGGCTGAGCCACCCCTCTTGGATCCCCGGATTGAAGTTAATACTTTGTTCTTTGATAAGATCCTACATCTAATTTGGTCAATGTTTGTTTAATATTTTCTTAGAGGTGCCTTTGTTTTGTGAGCATTTTATCACGTCTCCAGTTAGTTCTTCTGAGACCTGTTTCTTTCTATTTCTGCGGCAAAATGGGAAAACGGAAAACTATCTCTATGGATGCAGTGAATTTACAATAAGGGGAAACTTTAAAGGAGACTGCCAGAAATAGTTTCTCCAAATCATCAATACTCTCTTACCTAACCACAGTGGCGGGGGCAATTGATGAAATCAATACCTGTGAGTATAGGCTTGGTATTCGACCTGCTTCCACCTCTCCCACCAACCCAATAGCAACCCCTGTAGCCACACTTGTTGACACTCCCAGGCTGGGCCTTGACACTATGAGCCAGGCCATGGCAGGTGATCCCAGTTCAATAGACTCAACCGCTACCTTGATTGTAACTGCAGATATTCATCAATTGGCGGCAACGGCTGAGGCTAGGAACTCCCTCGTGGACTGTGGTCACCCAGCGGCAAAACGTAAGAATGGAAATAAGGCAGATATGGGGATTGATAGACTGGGGACGAAAATTAAGGACAGATTAGTACAGGAGGCCTCCATGATGGGTAGCTGCTAGAAGACACCTAGTGACTGCATTACTACCATTAATGTTAACAAGTTTGCTCCCATGCTGCTTCCTTGCCTCATCACTGAGGCTGAGAAAGTCACTTGAAATGGTGGGGGATCCCACTTGAGTGTTTCCCTTCTTGCTTTTGCACAATGCACTTTATTATGTTGGCCTTGGTCAGTACCATGTTTTTAATGTTTTATAAGTCCATTTATTGACCGGGAAAATAATTGTAATTGGTTTATCAGAGTTTATTTGACAGGCTTAAATTTGATGGTTTTTATATTAAAAATTACTGTTTGCATAATTAGCCTATGAGGTTGAGATGGAGGGACTGACTTAGGTCATATTGTTTTTTTAATTGGTAATATTTGCGTATTTGTGTTTTTAAGTTTTTATATGGTTTTATTATTATAGCCTGAATATTGTCAATGTAATTTATTCAATGTATGTATAATCTTTTTATGCACTTTTATGGTTTCATGTAGATTGAATAAAGTTGTTCTTGACTTGTGTGTCCAGGGGTACTGGGTGGCGTATTTCTACATGGCTCTTTATGAGAATGTCCGGCCTGATTGGGAGCTTCTCGTGAGGGACCACTAACAGTTTCAGAAGTGTTGCAAACTATGGTTGGCGAGCCCAAGTTGGTGCTACTAAAATGAGAGTGAGGGATGTCTGCCTTAACTTTCGAAGAAGGGGGAGAGAAGGAAAAGCGTAAGCAAATATTCCTGACCAGTTGATCCATATTGCATTGACCTTGGACTGTGGGCGTCTGAATCTGGATGCCAAGTTTGGGTATTTTGTGTTTTCTGTGGTTACAAATAGATCTATTTGCGGAAAACCCCACCTTAGGAAGTATTGGTGGAGAACTTGTGGATAGAGTTCCCACTTATGGAAAAGTTGCCGTGTCCTGCTGAGGTTGTTCTCTGTTCCTGGGAAGTATTCCGCTAGTAGGTGTATTTTTTTAAGTAGAGCCCACCTCTAGATTTGTTGTGAGAGCTGAGAGAGTTGTGGAGATCAAGTTCCCCCTTGTTTCCATAGATAAAACGTGGTCGTGATGTTGTCTGTGCGAACTAGAACTACTTTTCCACTAGGTGTGGAAGAAAAGCTTTTAACGCTAGCTGTACTTCTAGGAGCTTTAGGTAATTGATGTGAAATCCCTAGTGTTTGGGTTTCCAATGTCCTTGGATGGCGAAATCGTTTAGCTGTGCCCCCAACCCATGAGGGATGCATCTGTTGTGATGGTCTCCTGCAAAATTGGGTCGTGAAAAGGCCTTTGAAATAGATTTTGTTCCACCATAGAAGAGAGTGAGAAGCTTGGTGGCTGACCAAAACTAGATCTTTCCAATGACCCTCCGCTAGAGGCTATTGTTGTGCTAGGCATTCCTGCAGTGGACACATATTCAGTCTTGCATAAGGCACTATTGCAATGCAGGAGGCCATCATGCCTCAAACACGTGTAACTGTTCTGGCTGTAACCTGAGATTGTGGTTGGAAGAGCGAAAGGAGTGTCTGGAAAGACTGCATTCTTGCTGCATTGGGATATGCCAACCCTTTTTCTGCATTGAGAATTGCTCCTAGGTATGGTTGAATTTGTTGTGGTTGGAAGTGAGATTGTGAATCCCAACTTGTGTAGTAGATGTAAAGTCTCCTGAGTATGTATGCTGAAACATTGACGGGCAGTTCTTTTGTTGAGCCAGTCACTCAGATAAGGGAAGACGCAAATGATTTGTCTTCTTGAGTAGCTACTACTGTAGGCATTTTGTAAATACCCTGGGAGCTGTAGTGACTCTGAAGGTAACGCCGATGCGCTGGGTGTATTGGATGTGAAAATATGCATCTCTGAAGTCAAGGGCGGTCATAAAGTCTCCCTGTTGTAGAAGAGGAATAACATATTGAATGGTGACCATACGAAAATAATCTGAGGAAATGTATTTGTTTAGAGGCCTTAGATTGACAACAGGCCTAAATGAACCATCTTTTTAGGGTATTAGAAAGTATACTCCTAATGCCTGATGTTGTGGTGGCACTTCTTCGATGGCTCCTTTGAGAAGGAGTGATTGCACCTCCCCCATATGCAGCTTTATGTGTGTTGTGTGTTTCTAGCACGGCCCATTTTAGTTTTCCCTAGGTTAGCCTAACTGTACATGTTGTAGGCTGCATTTTCTTTTGCACGCATTACTATATAAACACTCTTGCTTTTGTGCCACATTGTTCTTTCACACAGAACCTGCACACGTTTTCATGTTCTGAACACCACAGACAAGGTCAAACAACAATGCCCCTTGTTATTCTCTCTGGTCAGGCACTACCACCTAGACATAACACGAGAACACAGCTGCCGTCTATGACCACACATGTCTTGTCATATAACTGAGCACAAATGTATAAGCACAGACACAGAGCGAGGGTTCTGGGACACAATTGCTATGTCAGCTGAGATGTAGAACATCCATCTGTGTATGCTAAGGTATGGGGTCTGCCACTAATCCCAGAGATCTTTGATATATAATCATTTAGCTTTAGTGGAAAGGGAGGGGGCCTCAGGATGTTCTGTCTTATAACATGACAGTGCTTTTATGGTATATGGTTTATTGACCATGCTAACAGTATTTTTGGTGTACATTTGTTTTCTAATTGTGGCATGAATACTGCATTTTAGGACACAGTAGTTAAACAAAATATTCTAAACTTCCTTCATGGCCCTTGTTTATCTTATTGTGCACAAGTATGGGTGAGAGAGCGAAAAGGTTTGTCCTGTTACAGCGATCCCTGAGAGGGTCTAGAGTGTCGTGTTCTGGGATGCCAATTTACTCGCTTCTCTGGTAAGGTTAGATGGGCAAGTGAGGCACTATAGCTAGTTGGACTCGAGCTGATAGGTACTTGAGGTGGTATGGTGACTCAGTCCCTACATGCCGATGTGCTATGGTCCCAAGCATAGTTCTGTTCTTGAGCAGAATTCCTGTAACATGTGCTCTGGTTAAAGTTTGTGTTTGTGGGGTGGTATTGTGGGATGTGAGGTAATGAGTTCCAGGCAATATCCTTTTTGTATGATGTCCACTACCCACTGGTCGTGGAGATGTTTTGCCAAATGGGTAGGAACTGTTGTAAGCGACCCAGACAGGTGTTATGTGATCAGGGGCATGATTGGAAAGGGTTTGGTAAATGTGTAAGGGGTAGTTTTGGGTGAGTGATTCTTGCCTCTTCCTCTTGAATTATTTCCCCTATGACACTGCTGGAATTGTGCAGGCTGAAGTGCTCATGTTGGGCTGACACCCTCCAAAGTCATTCTGCTGCTGCCAGCAGCCCCATCCTGTCCCCACCCCCATCCCTGCCCTCACAGTCGCAGTAGAATGGTAATTACCATTTCATGTAAATTACATTTACCTGCTGAGCTCGCAGCAGGCCGGGCGATGCTCCTCTGCCCTTTGAGAGGAACCGCTCCTGACGAGATCGGCCCAAAATCAAAAGTTAACACTGACTGCAGTAGAGCGTGGGTCAGATAAGCGATGTGGATGAACCCAGTCTCGGCTTACCTCCGGACGTAGAGGAAATTTCAGAAACATTCTTGAGAAGGCAGAGTCTCAGTGGGGCAAGGCAACAGGCTGTATCCGAGGCTAAGTCGTCAACAATGGGGAGCCGCTGGGCAAAGTCTTAGTGAAGCTATCAATGATGGCGGTAAAATCTCTGAGCAGGAAGAGCTGGATTGTCAGGCCCAGCAGGCTGTCATCATCATTGTTGATGGGGTGCTGGTCATCGCCGAGCCCGGTGAAGATTTCTAACTTTCTGGAGCTTTAAATATCCCAGCAGGAGGAGGTTGTATCCAAAGAGGGTTCCACGAGGCCAGACACCATCATCGAGAGGCCCTGCTGAAAGATATTTGCTGCTGTGGAGAAGAACAAAACTGGAGCAGTGGTGTAGTCAATCCCATCGGCGATGAACCTACGTCAGATTGGCTTGCAGATAGGTGCCAGTCTCCTGTCCATTCTTAGAGCAGTTTTTGATGAAAAAGTTCCTTTTGAAGTGTCATGTTAGGCTGAGCATAACTGCTACTCCAGGCATCCTCCTCAAATGGAAAAATGACCCCACCAATCACTCCAAAATCAATTCCTATGATCTTTCTTTAAACAAAATGCAAATTAACCCAATGTATCTGATCCTCTTTTAATTATTATGGTATTTCACCAGAGGATATAGAGTTCAGACATCAAACTATTAAAATAGATGTTCAATGGACAACCATATCTATTAGGCCTGGGCGGTAAATTCCGTTCCGCTCGCGGAATTTGCGTAATTTCGCGTTCCGCAGAGAACGCGAAATTTCCAAAAATTCTGCGATCCGCGGCTTCGCTGAATTTTTTGCTTGTTCGCGCTTTCAAAATGCGTGTTCGCAAGATATTTCTCCCCGAGCACGCAAACAGCGTTCGCGAACAGGAAAAAAGCATCGCGAACGGGCGGAACAAGCAATTCCGCGTGTTCGCGGAACTTTTGCATGCTCGCTGAGATTTTTTACCGTTTCGCAGAGCTTTGCGTAGCGCGACTACGCAAATTCCGCCCACCCCTAATATCTATACAGTCCATTAATTCATCCCAATGCATTTCGGGACCAGCCCTTCATCAGGGGAAGGTTCCAGAAGAGCTTCAAACGGTATGCGCCAAACAAGACGCCGGCTCCACACTGGAACGAAGAATGGCATTCTTCGTTTCAGCGTGGAGCAAGGGTGTCAGGTCTAACAAGGTATCTTTGATTTATCTAGCTGCAGATGCTGCTAGACAAAGTTTGGTCAAGGAATTCACTTTTTAAAACTCATGCACACGATAACAGTCTGCATTTAGATCACTCTCTTTGTTGTCTTGATTTGCCATCCCCAAGATCTGAAATGGGCCTTAATCAATATCACTTCCACTTCCAGTGAAGTTTCCGCCGCACACAGGTGGATGCAGAGGAGTATCCACCAGTGGGGTGCACTGTTTCCCTCACTCTGTTGGAGAGCTAAATGGTTATGACAGCAAAGCTAGTGTTTACAGAAAATTGGAATTTTGCAAGCTATTCTTGTGTAGTTGGTATCGTAAAGGTATAGCTTTAAAAAAAACTCTACACAAACAAGTCACCTGTTCTGACAAAGCAGAGGCAGTTTATGTTTCCTAAAAATTTCTCATTTTCACAACCTGGATGTCTGTGCAATAGGATGAATTCTGAGGCTAGCACTGGTGAAGACCGCTTTTCCTTCCCTTGATGCTACAACTAACTTTCCTTTGAACAAATTACTATAGCATCATGTAGCGCAAACTGTATGAAGAACTACTACGTATATATAGCATCCCAAACATGCTGTGTGTGATGATATACACTTCATTATGCATTCCACATTCCTTGACAATAGAATACAGAATATGAAATACAGTCTGAAGTACTAGCGCTGTGAGTCTTCTCCTGGTGTCAGTTGAATATTTGAGGCGGTCCGTGACTGTGGACAATAAACCTACATGCTTACAACATTTATTGGTTGGTGTAATTTGTGAAATACACTTTCACAAATGTGACGTCGAGTTGGCCACAGTTGTACGCTGTTGGCCGTGTTCTGTACGCTGTGCGGAGACAGCGTTCCTAAGAACAAGACTGTGTTTCAGGTTATGAATTTAAGGGAGCGCAGGATCGCCAAAATTCCATGGAATGGTGCATTGGCCAGCATTTATGTACAGCTTATAAATACATATTACGTGTTAATTAGTGTTTACTTGAGGTTGGTTGTGATTTTCACTCTGAGCAACCATTTGAGATATATATTTATGCAATATGTACACATTTTAAAAGGCTAATGACTGAGAAGTACCAAGTTTGAGTATTTGGAGACATCTGGATCTGGTTTATTATTGATCTTAAAACTCTTTATTTGAAATTTAGTTGTGGTACAGGTCGTGACACACAGTGAAATTACATCGTGACCGCGAGTGCCATACCATACCAATAATTTTCGTAAGTGTTGTGACCTTATATCATTATGCAGAGTGTGAATGCCCCGCCACCATTTCTTCAAACACCAGGTGATCCTCCCATTCCCTAGAGGAATTGGTTTAGAGCATTTATGAAATACCTTGGCATGATTGGGGGAAACACGTATTGTCCGGAGAGAAAGAGATTCCTTTTAGAGCACAATCTAGGGTTTGAGGGACAATATAGATGAACATTTGCCACATATGAGGTAGTTGAGGATGATGAGGATATTGATGAATACCAATTGGTAGTGCGTAGATTGGAAAAGCAATTGGATGTGCAGCCCAGTTTGATAGTCAACAGACACCATTTCTTTTACCAGAGAGCAACATCAAGATGAATCTATAGATTGTTATGTGGCAGTATTGCGAATGTTAGCAGCTTAGTGTGAATTTGTAAATTTTACATCTCAACTTATCCAGGAGCAGATAATAATGCGTTGTTGGGACACAAAAGTTGAAGAAAAATTGCTGACTATAAAGAACCCCACACTCAAAGAAGCTACTGATTTAGTAAAAAGTATTGAACTTTCCCGGAAGTGGTGACACGGAAGGAACAAAATGGGATTGCGGTTGTTATAGAAAATGCGAGCTCTAAAGAAAAGGGGCAGTTCAAAAAGGTTTATTATTAAAAAAGGAAAGTAAAGAAGGATTTTTCAGTTCAGGTGTCTTTGGTCACGGATGGTGGATCCACTGAATCAGTTACTGTCGATCATGAACACAACAAGTGGATAGGAAAATAGAAGAATATATTCAGTGATAAGCTGGGAAGTATCAGATCATTTAAAGGTCAGTGTGGGGTTTCCCCAATTAAGCACAAGTTAAGAAATGTGCCTTTTAGTGTCCATGAGGACCTAGCTGAGATTTTTAGGAAAATGTGTGAAGAAGGGGTCATTGTAGCAATTGACTCATCGTTATGGTTATCCTCTTTAGTTATTGCAAGTAAATAAAATGGTCAACTTAGAGTTTGTATTGATTTGAGGAGCCTCAATAAGGTTATATGGGTGGATTCCCATCCTCTTCCTCTGATTGATGACATCATTACTACGTTTGTGGGTGCCAAAGTGTTTAGCAAAATTGATTGGCATCTGCCTACCATCAAATAGAATTGGACAAGTCCTCCAAACATCTGACAGCCATTGTGTCACCTGTAGGCACATTCCGTTTCAAAAGAATGCCTTTTGGATTTGCATCTGCTGCTTCGATTTTTCAGTGTGTGTTGGAGGACTTGTTAAATGGAATTAAAGGTGTTGTGACATTCCAAGGGAAGTCCTTCAGAGTCATGATAGACCTATGCACATGGTTCTTCAAAGTTTAGATAAGTGTGGAATTGTGGTGAATGTTAAAAAGTGTGACTTTGCAAAAAACAACATAGAATACTTAGGCCATGTTATTTTTGAAAAAGGGGTGGAACCATGACCAGGTTTGGTAGAAGCTATAATGAAAGCACATAGTCCAAAAAGTAAAGAGCAGGTTGCATCGTTCTTAGGACTGTGTAGATTTAATGCAAAATTCATAAGACATTTTGCAGCATAAACTGTGTATTTGAGGGAACTTTAAAACTTTTGTGGAGTGAACAGTGAAAAATGAAATTTCTGCCCTGATAAATGATATAGTGTCTGCTGAAGTATTAGCACCATTTGATCCAACAAAGAAAGGCATTATCACGGTGGACACAAGCAATGATGGATTGGGCACCACTCCCATTCAAAGAACAAATATTGGTGATGAAAGGACTGTGGTTTTTGCATTCAGGGCACTGAAACAGAATGAGAAAATAGACTCAGTTATAGAGAAAGAGCTTTTTGTCTGTTGCTGGGAGGTCAAATGATTTAAATGAGTTATGTGGGAGAGGAAATGCACCCTTAAAACTGATCACAAGCCTTTGGTTAAAATTATTGGAGGCACTATGATCAAAGACTATAACCCTAGAATGGCTACACTGAATTCAAAACTTTTGCAGTATAATTTCAGTGTGAAACTG
The DNA here is from genome assembly GCA_963921515.1 of Calotriton arnoldi. Taxonomy (NCBI): domain Eukaryota; kingdom Metazoa; phylum Chordata; class Amphibia; order Caudata; family Salamandridae; genus Calotriton; species Calotriton arnoldi. The sequence continues at coordinate 83,605 of CAWUFW010019963.1, forward strand.
TTGGAACAGGCACGGTATAGTTGGCTGAAGGGATGCCCCAGTCAGGCACAATACACCCCTCCCGTCAAGGGCAAGTGATTACACACTCTATACAACCAGCGTTCACCCTTGGGTAGCTTGGCACTGAGCAGTCAGGCGTCCTTCAGAAGCAATGTGTAAAGCAAGAGCACAGCACATGAACACAATAAATATTTGGCGCTACACAAAAGAGAGAATCCACATGTGATGTTGAGAAATGTTGTTTATATTCAACACAAACATTCAACAATGTATCATGGAATTCTGGGCATAAGTCACACTTGGCAATATTACTAGCCCCCATTTGTATTGATCATATCTCGATATTATGCACACAGGGGAAAAGACCTATACTAAACTAGGCCTTAGCAGTGAACTCTGCTCTGTTCGCAGAGTTTTCCGCACTCTGCGGATCTTGCAGAGTTCCAGAAAACCTGCAGAACTGAGTTTTTTCCATGCTCGCGCTCACCAATGTTAAGTTGGCAAGAACGAGCGAGGAAAATCCAACGCTAGACCACCTCCTAACGAGATTTCTCAACTTGGGCGGTCAAGGATGGCCGCAACCGCTCACATTGAGAAACCTTCCGTTCCCGCTAGGAAGCAGCCGCTCGAGTAGAACATCTACTCGACCGGCAGAAGGAAGCAGTGCCCTCTTGCGCTGCGGCATGGAGCCATTCACGAAGATTTTCCAGCGTGGGACAAACACCCGGCACAAACAATCTGCGCGAATGGCGCTACCTAATGCACTCCACCGCTTGCGGAACTCCGCATTGCATGGCACAGTTTTTTGGTCACTTCGCAGAGTTCTGGGTAGCGGAACTCCACGAACTCCGCCCAGGCCTATACTAAACCCCACATAGCACCCGTGTGTGGTGTGGCACGTTATCAGGCCCCGGCCCACCATCACAATCCTAATAAGGCAATTTCACACGTCTACAGAGTGCACCCTGGGCTACAGCAATATCAGTAGTATGTACATATAGAGAATTATAACACTTTTAGCAGCACCGCCGGATGAAGCTACACGGGTCAACCCATTATTGAGATGTAAAATGCTATTAGCAAAAGAACAACGTTTCAACCTGCTCCACTGACCGGTGTTATGAAACACAGGCAGTCCACAGGTGGTCACTCCCGCACACTCTCAGTCACTTTACACCACTTGCACATTACGACAGGCACTAGCCCGATCCGTGTTGGCACTCTCACTCTCACATGGACCCGACACCCTAACTCAGTGCCGCTGATACCAAGAATGTCAACAGGTAATGCTCTGCAGACACCGCAGCTCTATGCCTCCCCCACCCTCCAATTCACCCCTAGTGTCCCAGACACCCCGGTTGGAAGCTCACCAGGCCCTCCCTGTGGACACAAGGTGGTTTATGGCTGAGGTCACGCCTCATCTGGCTCCTAGGAAAGCAGTGGGGATAGGCAGTAAGCATAACCAAGAGGTAGACATAAACAAAGGGGGTCTTGGCCGCACTCTAGCAGGTCACCAACAAGTTGTGAAGCAGAAACAGGTTAAGAACAACAATTTGTTACAACCAGGGGCCCATCAGGTCCCTCTGGCGTCATCCCAGTTCAGTGAAGCAAAGGGGGGAGCCACCAAATCTCTTGACCAGCTCCCAAACCTTCTTGGAAACGTCCCACCATCCTAGTTAATTCCTCTCACTTCGACCTGGCAGCATGAAGTCTTCGGAGGGTCTAGATGGGGAGAGGGCATTTGGTCCATCGTGATGGGGCTAGTGAGTAGAACAAGCAGCAAATGGGGAACAACACACAGGGGGGCCTCTCGGCTTGAGGAGACAGCCCTTCTGGTACACAATGATCTAGGTTGTGCCCAACGATCTGGGCACAGGGTCTGGCACACGACGAGATGAGTCGCGCCAGACACTTCAGGTTACACGAAGTAGAGATGCAATTCCATACCTCACTGGAAATTTGCCACAATGTCCGGCACACTTTGATGTCGGTTGCACAACAAGATTACGGACACACACACAGGCGCAATGTTCAGCTAAGCCTCATGAGGTAAAATGAGACTTTGCTATTGATGCGCCCCCACCTCCGAAGGTGGTAACCTGTGAAACGGACACTGCACGCAATAAGCCATTAGTCGTAGCAGCAAAGTTGATGGAGCGGGCCACTTTGGATCCTGCAACTGGTGAATCCGCTCACCACCAACAAGACACTTATGGGTGCTGAGGACCCTGCAGTACAGGAACCGCTCTGTCGTAAATGCAGGCAATGTCTTGAGCTCCGCACTGGGCATTCCGGTCTCCAAGCACGAGTTTGTAATTCCAAGCTCACACCATGCTGTCAAGCTTTCAGCAGGCAATATGGGTACTTAGAGGGCACTACTCTCAACATTTCCCCGGTAGATGGTGTGGGCCCCTGGTAGGTGATCTTTGATATCCTTGAGACCTCTGTGAGAACAGGAGTCCAGCCAACTGGTCCTTGGGAGCCCACTTCAGGGTGCCACACGTCAGCAGGTAGTCGGCCCAAGCCAGCAACTATTCCAGATGGCACGCGGTCCTTTCCTCGGGCAGTTATCCTCTATATGCACAACAAAGTCCTCTGGCGATGTGCACCATGCAGTCCCGGTTCACTGGTCCTACGTCCCCACAAGCAGATCTCCTCGATCTGCGGTTGGCACTGAGTAGTTATACTAATTGGGCCTTTGAAGCTGCGGAACACAACAGATGTGTCCCCTAAATATCAATCCTGTCAGCCATGAGGCCGTGGAATGCACCCCTTCCTTACACGAGGTAGGAAGGGTACATGCTCTTCCACACTGCATCACCAGCGGGATGGGGTCCCGGCCCTACAGCCGCAAAGAAGCCTTCACACACTTGGGTGGTGTCCCATTGAAGGGAACTAACCTCCGAGGTAGGGGGACCCCACCTAGGGGTTCTCCCCTGTCGGGCAGCTCCCCACACGGGCCCCCATCCGGCTACTCACCAACCCCGAAGCTACATCCCTCAGGACATACCATAGGGTAGCTTCGGCAGTAGAGGAGGCCCCCTCCGGGTTGGCTCACCGTGGTGATGCCAACCTGGATATAAGACATAATGAACAGGCGAGTCTCGCGGAGTAGGATGAGTGCCACGTCCTCCTACTCGCCAATGCCATATCAAGCCCTGGTTACCTAGTGTACCTTTTGATAGGGCACTCCCGGGGACGACATGTAACCCAATGATGCGAGCACCTCACCCTTAACTAGCATAGGGAGGACGCTCGCACCTTCCTATTGCAGTACTGTGGGAATTTTCCCCAAATTCTAGGGTCATTAATAGAGAGTAGGCGAAGACTAGGAGGATAAAAAAGCAAAATATTTCAGGGATAATACCCTAAGAAGGCCATGTCCAACAGGAACACATTCCAGGTGGTAAGAACACCAGAGCCGATTATCAGGTTTCCTAGGCATTAATCAGGAGCAGACTGAGTTGGGAGGAGGATGATGAAGAATGTCTGATTGCTGCGATTGATGTCTGCCAGGATAATACTTTCACCAAAGATGATTGGATGGCAGAAATATCTCATGATGGTGATCTTGAGGCTGTGAAAAAGTTTGTGAAAGAGGAGTGGCCCGAGTAGAAAGCGTTACCTGTAAGCATGCAATCGTACTTTGGAGTGGAGAGGTGTGGTGCAGCGGCCAGGGCAGCTGACTTGGGAGCACAGGGCTCATGGTTCGATCCCCGGCTCTGGCGGCAGCTCAGCACCATGTGACTCTGGGCAATAGCTCACTTAATTTCCACGACGGCCCCCAGTGCCTTGAGACCCGTAAGGGTGAGTAGTTCGTGCTTTACAAATACGGATTTACATTTACTTTAATTAGCAGATGAGTTATCTTTAGAGAAGGGTGGAATGTTGATGAGTGGTGACAAGCTTATTCCCCCTAGTGGTTTAAGAGAGAAAATAATTGTATGTGGACATGAAGGACTCTTGGGGCAAAACATTACTAGTTGTAAAATCAGGGATAGTTCCTGGTGGCTGGGTGTGGACACTGAAATTGTTGTGAGTGTGAAGGCTTTTGTTATTTGTGCCACAAGTGACAAAGAAATGAAAATGGAAGCTGTCCATTTACAGCCCTGTACTTTACTGAATGGGCCATGGTTGAAATTAGCAATAGATTTAATTGGCCCATTGAATAGTTTACATCGTAAATGTAAGTTTGCTATGGTAGTGGTTGACTATTACAGTAAATGGTGGAAGATAGATTTAATGGAGAAGCCCAACAGTGCCAAGATTATAAAAATTCAGAAAAAATAGTTTTTGAGAGAGGGAGTGCCTAAAGAAATTGTATCTGACAATGGGGTACATTTTCTATCAAAAGAAATTAAGGAATTCTTGGAAAGCAATGCGATAATAAACAAACGCATAGCACTATATCACCCCTAAGCAAATGGTCTTGTGAAAAATATTAACAACACTTTGGTGGAGTGTATTCAGTGGACCACACAAAACAAAATTAAGTTGGGCGATGCAGTTGAAAGTATGCTGTGGTCTCATCGCACTTGTCCAAATGTGGTCACTGGTTTGTGTCCTTTTGAAATCATGAGGGGACGTATTATACATCTAAATTCTGTTCTGCATGGTTGAGAGAATTTCAGCAAAAATCTGTGGACAAGATTATGTGACCCCGAGTTGAGGTGTTTAAGAAAAAAATGAAAGAAGGTAAGATGCTAGACACAAGATCAAGGAGGTCAGGTGTGATATTAAGGTGGGTGATACACTGTGTTACACCCCCGCACTTTAGACAGACTACTAAAGTGAGCCCATTCTAGGGGTAAATCCCAAGTTCCCATTTGAGCTGGTGGAATTTGCACTGAAATATTTCTCCACCAAAGCTGCTCCTCACACGGCAGACACAACCACTTCCTTAGCGAAATATTTTCACTTAAGCAGACAATGGAAAACATGGTGGCTGTTCACCTGCCACCTAGGCAGAAATAGTTAAGTAAACCATTTTATCGGATGGAAAATCTCCCACCCATATCAAAATGTATCTCATTAGCTTTGACCTAAAGAAATGTCATCCAAAGGTCTTTTCCACATGCTTTATGTTTTAAGGATCAGCTAAAGTTTCAGGGCCTTATTTGCAAGGAATTAACGCAGTGCGGTGCCGCAAGCCATTTGGCTGCAAACGCTGCGTTAATTCCGAAGCATCATATCTACAACGTTATGACTGATCCCTTTTCTCTACCCTGCGCTGGTGCAAAATTAGCTGCCATGCGCTGATGCATTATGGGGATGATTGTTTTTGTGCAGGAAGGGACACCTTCCTGCACAAAAACAGTCACAAGAGGTGATTTCCTTTTCCCAGGTGTGCTGCAGAATGTAGCACACATAGAAAGAGGAGGCAAAGCATTCTGAAGCATTTCCAGGTTTACGACTTCTCTTAAATCTGGAAATGCGGCAAAACCCTTGGGTTTTGCATGGAAACACCAACAGCAACACCCATGGCACGCCCCTTTCATGCAAAGTGTTGCATGTAAACGGGCCATATTTACAAGGGCATAAAAAGCCACGCAGGGTGGCTTTACGTGTCCTTGTAAATATGGGGCAGCAAGTTGCGCTGCGGGTGCATCACAAAACGTGACGCACCGTCGGCGCAAGAGTGCTTGTGAATAAGCCCCTCATTTCTCAAGTCTGACTTTTACCCTCAAACTTACCGAAGGAGTATTCTGCCTTGAAGCCAGCTGCGCTCACCCAGCTGTCACTGTGGAACTGCAGCAGCAGTGAGTTTCTGGTGGAGAACACATGTGGGACTTGGATATTGCCACAGTATTTGCCTATTGGCTTTGATGTGGAGCGGGCACCATCGTTGATAATCAGGTAATCAGAGTCACATCCAGGGAAGTTTTCAAGCTCGAACTGGGTGAAGGTCAATGAGATCTGTGAAATACAGAATCACTGTGAGTACAGCCCTTCCAGCTCACAACACTTCCCACATCAGAGAGAAGACTCCATGCACAAACCACTCGATTTCACCACTACCCAACCCCTAACACCCACCTTGGTTTAATCCTCAAACACAGCGGAGCCCAATTATTAGAGCACTTGTCAAACTATTGGCAGAATGAGGGTTCTGGGAGCAGGCCAACTGCACATTATTTCCACAAACGCTATGCTGTTTTCAACCACAAGCGCCTTCATATCTCCAACTACCGGCACCGTGAACGCACACACAAATGCACTCACACTTACACCCCCTTTTACACCTTTCCCTCTTAGAACGAGTCCCATGCTCCTCTTCAAACTTAGTGCATTAATCATACTAACAACTAAAACACTCCTTTCAACCACTAGCATACTCCTTTCAACTACCACCTCAGTCTTTTTATACCTATGCTAATACATATCTCAGCTTTTTCTAGTGAAAATTCATACTCATTTTCTGTGCTAAAACTTAGTAGACTTCACATTCAGAGCTTGATTAACAGAAATGGAGCTCAGAATCAGGCAGAAGGCATCAGCCATGTTTGTCCGCCCTCACAAATCTTGTCGCTGCACATGTCATGCACCATGCTGTTGTGAGGGGGAGAGCTTCACTCCCCGTACTTTAGAAGATGGAATGCATTCATTGATTTGCTTAATTTACAATATATGAATGAGCTCAGAGTAGGCACTCATTCACTGACATGGGTGTTTTGAAAAACAAAATAGAGAGCCTGGAAAGGCTTCTGAACTATAATATTTAATAAAAACACACTGAAGTGGATCTAAAGCTTTGAGACTGGAAGACAGACACTGTATGATTTGCAAATTTCCAAAAGAGTCAAATTCCCAGGTTCTATATGCTGTTGCTATTTGCACAGCACTGTTGTTTTTCTGATCTCTGGAAGCTTTCAAATTAATTAATGTGAAAAATGACAGAAGAGAGGTGTCGTTTATAGAAAGAGACACGTATCGAATAAACAGCTTGTCTACAGAAAAGGTGCAATCCAGGAACATTGATATTTTGTCTCTAAAATGCTGTTTGTACATGAAAAAAGAGAGCTTTTCAGGCCTTTTGTTGTTACTTGGTGCCACCACAAGGTGGCACCTTAAGACTGCTGCATCGCCTCATCCTCCCTATCAGCGTCTAAGTATGTAGGACATAAGTATGCACAGAAATATTTAAATAAGCCTTAAGCAAGTGTTTAAGATGCCTAAAGACTTCTTTCCAGACTGTGCTGCACATACCTTGTATCCTGCAGGAGCCAGAATGACCATCACACAGTCCATGCCATTGGGGTACTCCAGGGGGTACCCCGGTGAGGTGACAATTCCATTGTCCATAGTGGAAGTGCTGTCACATGTCACTGCTAGAAGATGGGACAATAACAAAAAGTTTACATTTGTTTACCAAGGAAACGACAGACTGCAGAGAGGAAAGATAACTCCAAAGAACAGAACTAAGCAGCATCCAAAAGAAATGAGGCAGCAGGGAGGTCTGCTCTCACAGGGTGACTTGAAATACAAAGAATGAGGAAGAACAGGCTTACCTGGTCTGTAGGAGGCTTTGAAACCGCGGGCTGAGACAGCCCCATCACTGACAAACTCCACCAGCATCATGCTTCCAGAAGACACGAGCGCCGGGAGATCCAACTTCCCACAGGCCTTCTTCAGTACAACTGGGGATGAAGTATTGTCGCCATCGTAAACATTGATGAAGTCAGCAGAGCAATCGGGGGTGAGCTGGACATCAAAATCATCAAACTGGAAAGAAATCTGGCATGGCAGAAACAAAAACAGTTATGGCCATAAATGTTATGAAGACAAGAAAAGCACATTAAATACTGCCAATAACCTATACTTGACCAGACGCGGGGTGATGAGCAGAAGTCTGCAAACTTCATTGAAGTAAGCATTCTGGCTCCCGGAAGGAATATTACAGGGTTTAAGGCTTGCCGAAGGCTTGGCACAGGCCACGGTAGGAATGTTCACTCCTATGAATGGGACGTAGTTTTATTAAGCTGAGTTTGCATTCACAATGTTTAGGGATTACATTTCTTTAGCACTGACTGATTCAGCTCCGCATTAGCAGTGACCAAACGGTGCCCCTCTCAATTCTTGAGCCTTAATCAAATGGATCAACTATGTGTTCCAGGATCCAACAGGAGCTCTGCATTGCCAACTTGTACCACTGAGCCCTTTCTGGCCCTACAGCACTGTGGAGCCCGAGGGTGGTCTTGGCACTACCAGCAAAACTAAATGTCCCACCACCTGTTGGGACAGTCCAACTGGGGCCTCTAATCTCTTCCACCACCATAAAAGGCATACAGAGTTAGGTACATGTGACCCCACTAATGGAACTACATGTCCCAAGGAGCATTGGGACAGTGCTGAGCTACTGCCCGCTGTGACCCAGGATCCCATGCTCGACAGAAGCATGCTGCAAGGCAGTGCCTTCAGTGAGGTGCTACGGAAGGATGAGATGATCCCTTGCTAGATCCAGATGAACACTGGAGCTTCTCCAGGAGAAGAGGCATAGACTAACCACACTTCTTCGTCTCATCGAGTGTGTCTTGGCATGACACACTATCTTGTTGCCATCTACTTTCTAAAGCTTCAGCTTAGGTAGCTGCTGCAATCTTAGCCTCGAGCTGTGTTTGCTGCTACTCTCAGCTTCCTTGTTATTTTTATGACTTCTGTGTAATAGCTCCCTCTCAAGCTTTGCAGCCCAGCTGAAGAAATATCAAGAGAAACGCTTTCAGCTCACTCACCACCAAGGAGAATACTTTGATAACTCCAACTTCGATCCATCAAGACAACCGTCAACCAAAGACAGGGCTATTGTTCAGGCCCTTGGCCTGGTCACAACAGTAGTAACCATAGTTCTTTGGTTGTTCTAGAGTGTAGAGTCTCAACAGAGGAATCAATCTAAGCCAGACATTACATTGCTCCATTTGTGGCGTGGTGGATCTAAGCTCCCTCACCCGTAAAGAGAATACTTTGATAACTCTAACCCCGATCCACCAAGACAACCGTCAACCAAAGATAGGGCTACGGCTCATGCCCTTAGCCAAGCCACCTCAACAGTACCCAAAGTTCTGTGGTTGCTCCAGGCTGTACAGTCTCAACAGAGGAATCCTTCTAAGCCAGTCCAAACACCAGACATTACATTGCTCCATTCGTGGCATGGTGGATCTAAGCTCGCTCACCACTAAAGAGAATACTGTGATAGCTCGAACCCAGAGCCAACAAGACAAACATCAACCAAAGGTCAAACTAGACAATCCAGACTGAAAGCAGATTGGACTAGCATCCTCTGCGCCAATAGCAACCGCTCTCAAGGGGAAAACTTGGAAACTACCAACAACAGCTAGTAACAATCAGCCCTAACTTTTGTTGGTCTATGCCACTGAGACTGCGCCTGTTTCAACCACCTGTTTAATGCATTAGTAAATACCTGTACCATTCAGAAGAATTAGGCCACTCTCTATTTCAGTTTGCCAGTCACGATGGACTTCTCAAGACGTAGCACATCTGACTCATCCCAAGACATTTGCGTCTGAAAAGGTGCCACCAAACACTAGCAAGGGAAAGGCTCTTAGAGAGCAAACTCTTTGTTCACCAATGTGTGTACGTGCCTCTTTTTGAATGGTTAGCCCCCTCTTTTTGCCTGGTTTTGATGTGGTTCTCAAATGTAGTGCAGAGGGTCCCTGCCAACCAGGTCCCCTGTGCCAGTGCTCCTTCCCTAAAACAAACCCCCAATTGGTACTTCTGCCTCCTGAAAGTCCCTAATAAATGGTACCCTGGGTACCTAGGGCCTGGAAGCTGAAGAGGGTCCCCTGGGACCTCTCCTCATTGGGACAATGCCACTGCCCTTGGAGCTTGGATGCCCCTGTGAGGGAGAAGAAAATAAGTTACTTGCCTGTAACTGTAGTTCTCCAGTATTGGTATCTTTCAAAGATTCACATGCTCGAATCATTCCCCGTTGTCAAAGTGGGAGTCCCCCGGTATTATATCAAAGCAATCACATTAGCAGCAGTGGCTACAATGGCACTAGGCCATGAATTTAATAGCCTATCTCTGACTTTTTTTAAAAAAAGGACTCAACTTAGACACCAACCAATCAGGCAACAGCACCCTCTAGAACCTTCCCTACAGAGGCTAGTTCGCTCAGATTTTCAAGCACAAGTGGGAACAAATATAGTCCCAAAAGTAATAGGAGAGCCTCTAGGGGAGGAGGGTGGGTCGCATGAGAATCTATGAAAGATACCAATACTGGAGAACTACAGTTACAGGTAAGTAACTTATTTTCTTCTCCAGTATTGGATCTTTCATGGAATCACATGCTTGAATCTGAATAGTTAGCAGTAATATGGATACTTATTATTATTTCTTCATATTGCAAACTTAGCAAATAGTTGCAACACCAATGATGTCAGTAATGACATAACCATAGAGGATGGTGGATAGGAAAGCATAAAAGCAAAGAGGTTCACCTTACTGAAACAGATGCCGCAACACCGCCTGTTCCACTGCTGTATCAGCTTTATCCGTAGCATCCAGGCAATAATACTGGGTAAAGGTAGGCCTGGTGGACCATGTGGCGGCTCTGCAGATTTACTGGATCGGAAGCCCAGTGAATAATGCAGTGGACGTAGAAACAGCTCTTGTTGAATGAGCCTTGACTCTAGCAGGTAAGGGTCATCCTGCAGCGTTATGGCAGAACTGAATGGCTTTGGCAATCCATCTCGCAATGGAAGGTTTAGAGACTGGTAGTGCTTTATTCATATTGCCATAAGCAATGAACAATTGATCAAATTTCGAAATTGTTTTGTTCAATGTAAATAGAATTTAATGCACCTCTCAACATCCAAAGCCATAGTCTGTGGATTTGGAAAAGATTTTCTCAGAGCAATAAGCTTGTTGAGATGAAAATCCGAAGGGACTTTTGGTATAGATTTAGGGTTAGTCCTTAATATTACTTTGTCTTTTTTGAATTGCATGAACGGTTGCCTGATAGTGAATGTCTGCAGTTCGCTAACTCTTGCAGAGGTTAGTGCAAATAATAGAGCCGTCTTCCATGACAGAAATTTCAGCTGTGTTTTGTGGATTGGTTTGAACGGGCTTTTCATTCGCTGGTTCAATACAACATTTAAATGCCAAGATGGAGGAGGTTGATTCACCGGTGGGAAAGATCTAAATAGTCCTTTGAGGAACTGTTTAACTAATCTTGCTGACCATAGAGACGATGAACTCCTCGATCTCCTAAAACAGGAAATTGCTGCCAGGTGCACCTTTATTGATGAATGTGCAAGGCCAGTCCTGGCTAAATGAAGAAGATAAGGCAGAATCTGCACTGATGTCGGGAATAATGGATGTAAATCTATTTATTGACGCCACATACAGAAACGTTTCCACTTAAATTGGTATGATTTATTTGTGGATTCTGCTCGCGCTTTAGAAAGAATTTCTCTACACTCTTTAGATATATTCAATGCTCCAAGCTCATTGTCATCAGGATCCAGGCCTACAAGTGAAGAGAAGTCGGGTTGGGATGCAATACTTGGCCTTTGTTCATGGATAGCAGCGTCGAAGTAGCTGTCAGAGGAATGTGATGTTGTTCTGTGAGAAGGAGAAGTTCCGTGTACCAGAATTGCTGGGGCTATTTTGAAGCAACGAGGATTAATCTGCATGTTTCCTTCTTCATTTTCTTTAGAACCTTGGTATCAGAGGAATTGGGGGAAAAGCGTAAGCAAATATTTTCGACCATCCGATCAAAAAGGCATTTTCCCACGATCCTCTCTGGGGATGCCAGCTTGCGTGATATTGGCATTTCTTGTTTGTCTGTATTGCAAAAAGATCGAGTTTCGGAGTACCACACTGAAGGAAAATGCCCTTTTGAACCATAGAATCAAGCTGCTGCACATGGCAAGTGGTTGTCAATCTGCTCAATGTGTCTGCCAGCACATTTGATACTCCAGGGATATGTTCTGCCCTTACTGTTACTTTGTTTTGTAGGGCCCAATTCCAAATTGCTTGTGCCTGATGAGATAGACGATTCAAGCTAGCCTGGCTGATGAGGGCTGTTAGCCCGAAACCGGTCCCAGGATGCTTGATTCCGGTCCAGGGAAGACATGGCTTGGCAGTTCGGTCTGGACTGTTCCCATGAGGCACAGGGTCAAGACTGATTTGCATATAGCTATGTCTGAACTGGGGTGGCAAAGTGAGCTAAAGAATGATGATGGATTCAACCCAGATCTGTGACTGGGGGTGAGTGTTTGAAAAGTTTCAGCACTCCGTCCATCATCTCCTTGTGTTTGATGAGATAGACCACTGATTTTGTCCCTCCCTGTTTGTTTAAGTAGTGCATGCTGGTGGTATTGTCTGTACAGATGAGTACCGACGAGCCTGCAATCCAGGGAAGGAATGAACATAGCGCCAGAGCTATGGTCTTCAATTCTAGGAGATTGATATGCATTGTTTTCTCGACAGTCGTCCATTTGCCACTGACTGATAGCTCCAGAAGATGAGCACCTCATCCCTCCAGGGATGCATCTGTGGTAATGACAAAATCTGTTGCATGAGAGAGAAACGTCATCCCTTCAGAAACGTTGGCTGATACCATCCACCAATGCATAGCTTTTATCATTGTTGGGATTATCTGAATCACATCGTCCTATGAACCCAGAACATGCAGCGATTGTTTGTCTAACTGCTTCTGTAGAGGACGCATATGAAGTCTGCAGTTTGGTATCAGAGGAATGCAGGAGGAGCACATCCCTAGGAATGATTTGTACAGTCAGACAGAAGGGGACTTTCTTTTGCAGAGCCTTTGGGACAATTTTTTGATCTTGTCTTGCCGTTCTGGAGAGACAAAAGCTTTGTCTGACTGAGTGTTTAAGACTGCTCCTAGAAACATTAATGATGTCGGTTCGAGGGTTGATTTCTGCAGTTTTCTTTTGAGATCCAACTGTTTGATTGATGACAGGCATTGAGCAGTATCCGCTGTGGCCTGATGGAATGACGGAGCTCTTATGAGCCAATCGTCAAAGTACGGAAAAACCTGAACTTCGTTTAGCCTCAGACGTGCTGCCACTGGGGCCATACACTTGGTGAATATTCTTGGAGCTGGGCGTAGTCCAGAGAGGGGCACTTTGAACTGAAAGTGTGTGCAGGTTAACTGAAAATGCAGAACCTCTGATGGCTGCGATGAATTGGGACATTAAAGTATGCGTCTTGAAGGTCCAAAGCTGTCGTGTAGTCCCCATGGTTGAGAAGGTTTAAGATATCCTGTAGGGTGACCATTCAAAATGACTGTTTTTTCAGGTATTTGTTTAATTGTCGAAGATCTAAAACTGGGCGCCAGTCTCCTGACTTTTTCCTGATCAGGAAGAAACAGGAGTAGAAGCCTGTAACCTGTTGAGGGTTTGGAACCTTCTCTATTGTCCCATTTTGGAACATGATAGCTACTTCCTTCAATAGTTGTTTCAGATGGGGAGTAAACAACCTTTTTGAGGCACATTTGGGGGTTTGCTGACGAATTGCAGGGTATGCCCTTGATGTATGATGTCCAGGATCCACTTGTCTGTTGTTATTCTGGATCATTGGTGAACGTAATAGGAAATCCGTCCTCCAAGCTGCGTTATGGATTTGGGGAAGGTAGCCGGCAGTAAAGAAAGATCATTGCTTTCTGTTGACATCTCGCCCCCTGGTGGGCTGTTTTCCTCTGGATGGTTGCTTGTAAGCCGCTGCTTGTGGGTGTCTGTACTTTTGTACATATTGTTGCCTTTATTGCCCTAGATAAGGCTGGTCTTGTTGCCTATAATTCTGGAATCTTCGTCTGTAGGAATAAGCACTTTTCCCTCTAGCTCCTCAAAAGGGTTGTTTTCAAAACTGCAATGTTCCGAGGGCCTTGGCGGTGTCAGTGTTCGCCCTAATGGATTGTAGAGCTTCATCGATATGTTTTCCAAATAACCCTTCTCCGTCATAAAGCATGTCCAGGATTTTCATCTGGACTTCTGGTCTGACTGTTGTTGCTTTCAAACAACCTTGCCTGCAGAGGACAGCTGTCCAGCAAGCTGTCGGAATCCTATAGAAGCAAAATCGACAGCACAGTCTTATATCTCCGAAGAAGCTCTCTCTCCCTCAAGGATAATCTTTCTGGCATGGGGCTTAACATCCTCTGGCAGAAGATCAATGAACTGTGCCATATCTGACCACATTTGCCTGTCCAATGAGTCATGCAGGGGCGTTATCTGGTGCCTTGTACTTTTTATCCAACCTTAGCATAACAGCGTGACTGTGGCCGGGCTCTTCATTATCCTTCTTGCCAAATAAAATCTATAATAGGGATGACCCTAATTGATTTTTTAATTGGTTCCTGAAAATCATAAAGGAAACAGTCTGTCTGTCTGGTCGAGAAAGGCAATTCGAAACGTTTCGCCGCGCTCTCCATGATATTATGGAAACCTCCAATATCATCCGAGGGGAATCCACCGGAGGAGCACTTGGAGGAGATGGTGTAGTTATTAAATATCTCACAATCAACTTAGACGGACCCAAGATCGATGGTTATATAGTGCTTGTAATGCCAGGCACCACTAGGGTTTGTTAGAAGAACCCTCACACACCAACCTAGTTGGTGTCATGCTTCATCATCGGGTTCCCGGCTGAGTAGCCGAATGCTACCCAGCTGTGCAACGACGACTGGTTACAGCGGAGCGGGATTTTCTTTGGGTGTGTGATGAAGTAGTGTGAATTAAAAATACCTCTGGGGATTCGTACTGATAGTTATTTATTCCCAGCGGCCCAGGGTATGTTAAAAACAGAGATGCGGATAATGTATGAAGACTAGTGATTGGTCTTTATTATCCTACTGGTCAACATGTTTCAGCCTTGTATAAAATTGATAAGGCTTTCTTCAGGACCATAATAAAGTGAAATGGTGATAAATAGTGGAAAAAGGTGAAAGTGGTAAAAATTATGCCACGTGTATTTTCATTTTTCAGCACACACTCTAAGGTATGCTGTGCATGCTGTGGACTGGCCGTACTTACGGGTCCACTGCTAGAGAATACCTGTAAGGAAAGATGACAAAGGACAGACAACAGATAAACACAGTAGATGTTTGTTAAGTTATCTCAAGAAAGTTCATTACTTGTCCATTGTCCTTTGAACGTGGTGATTCAAGGCACTCAGTGTCACGCATACATGTGACAACATTCATACAAATTTCAGCACTTCAACATGCATGTGTCAAAATTGCCTGCTTAAACCTATCCCACTCATTGCCACCGCCGATCGCGAGGGTAAAAATCATTGCCGGTATCGACCGATACGGCGAAGATACCGAAATCCGCACCATACGGGTGCCCCAGTCCCCCATGACCGACCCTGCACTCAGTGTTGGTCTGACTACCAGAAGACTGGAACTGTAAGTTGTATACTCGCTTGATACATCCCACAATTGATTTCCTCCACAGGGTAATCTTGAACTGTTTTAATATTGGACTGTCGACTTTTGAACGTGAAAAGTATCTTTAATTGAAACGTACTTACCTTAGCAAGAAGGTCTTGGTCTTAAAAAAATACAAACAAAGTAAATATTTTCTAAAAATTGGTCTAAATTCCCTTCTTGAGTTGTGTGTCCATTATTGATCACTGCTGTGCAATAAATGTCTCACACTCCTCTGTGTTAGGCCTTAGGCTGCTCGACCACACTAGCATAAATAGAGCAATTTGGGTTTTTACATTGAGCCCTGTACACTTTTGGGCAACCCCATTGACTCCCTACACGGTATTACCACCTAGTGGCAGTATTATATTCAGAGCCAGCTTCCTACAACCACACTTGAAAGGGTACCTCTCTAAAAAACTTACAGTAATTGGAAATTGACTGAAACGTGGCAAGAAGGCACAATGCACAGCACTTAATGTAAATAATTATATGAATCGTGCAGGTTAGGATTATATACATCTGCAGAACCTAAAATAGCCTTTTGCGTCAAAGCTGCCAGTCCTGTGACCACCGCCAATAATTAGCAACCGATGGGGCTGGCGATAGCTCCAACGACATTTAGTCAGTGGCTGCTTCACCTCCAAATGTTAGTTTGAAGGGTCAGGAGCCCCAGTTTATAAGGGCCTTCTACTCTGCCAACTCTGAAGGAGGGACAAAAACGTATGTTTTAGTCCCTCCTTCCGAGTTATACATGAAGGAATCCAAACTTTTATTTTGCAACTGTTTTATAGTTTTAGAATGTTTTATGGACAATCATCCCAGTAAACTTATTTTGTACTTGTTCTTGAAAGAATGCAAACTTCTGAAGTCACCTTGTTTGATGTAAGACGGATCAGCCACCGGCAGTTTATTCCGTCTTGGTAAGCGCCTGGAAAGTTGGGTGTCGAAAAGGATCCCCGTGGGTCAGACAGAAGGGAGCTGCAGCGATCTAATGAAAGACAGCAACCAATCAACAGCTGACAGACATATTATGAGAAACGTTAAAGAAGACGTCCTGGAAAGGCACTTCCACCTCAACAGGGTTACCGCTGCAAAACACATGGAGCGTTGCATCAAAACAAAGGTACTTTAGCTACAGCTTGCCAAACTTGGACTTTGACAACTGGTTTGAAACAAGCTTTGGCAAAGTCAATAGGTGTGGCTCTTCTATGTTAACATATGGAAACAGCATTTGTGCATGGTTGTATTTACATGTGTTAGCACATTAAAGCCAGACCTATTGGCTTTTGCAAAGTTTTTTAAATTTGAAAACAAAAGAAAAACGATGGATAAGAGACAGATGGAGAACACAATTAAAAAACCCATAAGGGAATAAACAATGGGAAATGAACATTCATGGAAACACAATAGGAAAAAAGAACAATGTAAAAAATGAAATAGGTCAAAAACACAATGGGGATACAGACAAGAAAAACAAATAGGGGAGTCCTCAATAAAACATTAAAAAAGCCCACTACAGTGAAAAGAACAAAAAAAGGATTGCTTGCTGTGCAATGTATGTTTGAGATAAATAACTTAATGTGTGATGATGTGCTCTACCTTTGATATATCAAATAGATCTTCATGCGTGTGCGTGGTCTGACCACCCAAGATGGTAGATGCTCTGTGAAGAGCTCCAGTGCCCAATCCCCACATCCAGATTCATCCTACTGCTAGCTTGACTCTGATGTGATCGAACCCACAGGTCTCCCGGCCATCGGCTGCACCTCCCGGAGCTGCCCCTTGCCTGTGGATGTGCCTGATCTGAGCGGGTCAGCGCTCCATCTTCACAGCCAAGATGGCGGCGGCCTACAGTTGCTGACTGGGTGACCCCGGCTACTCCAGAGCTACGCGTGTTCGGGACGTTCGTGGAGTGCTTGGCTGGCCGAGTCACCCTAAATCTGCCTGCTGGCTGGGTTGCCACCTGCTGAGGAGACTCTCTGCACCATATGGACTGCCCGAGCTCAGCATGGAGCTGCTGCCCGGGTCCAGTGGGGCCTGGATTGACTGTCCTGGGACCTCCTGGGAGTCCCCCCAATAGTGAGTGTGGCGCGCCTAGCTGGCCGTGGCCTAGCCCTGCTCACAGTGTGCACTGGGGTACTTAGGAACCCGACGCCCTTCCTCACCTCCCCCTCTTGCTACTTCTTAGTGCCTCTGTGGCCTGGGGCTCTGCACGTGGCCTTGCCTACCTCCGGACCCATGGGGCTAACTGCTTGTTATGCTCACACCAGCCTAGAACTTGTGGTGGAAGTTGGTTACCCTCATTCATGTGGAAGTTTGTAGCCCGACTCTTGTAATTGACAACCATCATAAGCAGGGATTGCCCGCCACCCTTACTGTTCTGAACGACGATTGAAAGGTACAACACTTCCTTGCAGGAGATCCCTAAGTCTGCTGGGGAAGCCCGGTCATCTGGAGATGGCTAGCACCACTCTATCCTGCAAGCGATACAATCCTCCCGTGCGACGCTGTAAACTAAGATCAGTGAGGTCTGGATTGATGTTGCAAGCCTGCACCAAGAATTGCATAATGTTGTGTAAAAGTTTCTGGGGCTGAGGACTGTATTTCAGAACATGAGGATATGGTACATGATTTGAAGCCTCTCTACTTTGGCTAAGATATTGGCGGAGCGAGCAGAAGATGCAGAAAACTGGGTCCGCTGAAATAACCTGAGCCTCCTTCGTTTTCCTGTAGGTGTTGCGGCATCCTCACCCGAAAAATTCCTGGAGGCATGGATTACGTCCTGGCTCCTTGCGAAACATCTTTTACCTATTTTGTGCTGGAACATGCCCATCGCTCCCTAATGCAGAGGCCCCAATCTGGGGCCCCTCCCAGACTGTTCGTGGTGAAGGTTCTCAACTACAAGGACAGAGACACACACAATCCTCAAAGAAGCATAAACGATTCTCTACCAGTCCACCCGGATTCTCATCTTTACCAACTACGACTATACTCGCTTGTTTCAGAAACAATGAAAACATTTGACTCTGTTAAACAAAAGCTTCAAGCAATGCACCTCTCTTATATACACATGTTCCCAGCCAAGCTGAAAGTTATTTACATATCCCACTCTTTCTTTTTTGGCACACCAGAGGTGTCCTGGGAATGCGCCATAGAGTGGAAAGAACTCAGATGTCACACATGCCCCTCCTTTGGGAATCCAATGCCTCTGCCCTCCCAGAGCTCAAGGTGGTACCCGGGGAGTAGGCAGCCGAAGGCATCAGCAATCCTGACAAAGATGGGACCTGGTCAGTGGAACACCGGGCTCCTCTGATGTGGAAGGTGACTGCTGAGGAAGTACTGGAGGAGAAAATGTTCTGTCCCTACGGGACACTGGCACCCCCAGTCTACGTGCCCTGAGAAGGCTCGGCCAAAGACACAAGCTGAAGACATCCTTCCTATCTTCAATACTGTTATATTCCGTATGCTCATAGACATGTTTGTCACTGTTAGACCTCACATTAGATTTGGACTTTTACACATTATTAGCCAGAAGTACAACATCCTGCTCAATACACAATTCAGGAGGGGGTGGCAGTGTCCTACCATGCTACTTTCAGGTCTTGTTCCTCAGGGGGCGTTTGGATGACAGATGCTTCTAGGGTGGAGGTGTGGGGTGGAGGGGAATATAGTTCATTTTTGTTAGTTTTGATTGTTCTGTTATGTTACTCTTGCTTGATGGCTTTACTTATACTTATACCTATACAGTACATAAGCTCTCACTAGCTTGAGCACTTGTACTGGGACCGCTTTCAGGGTATCAGCCCTCATCAGCCAGACTAGCTTGAATCTGGTGGTATAGCAAGAATGTGATCCACTTCTGGGCATACCCTTCCCACTCAGGGTGACAAATGCAAAAAGAACAGATGATGGACGGAATGCTGAACAAATCAAACATAAAAACCATGAGGTGTTCTGTTTTTAACAGTGGGAAAGAAGAAGGGGGGAGTAGCTCCTGTAAGGAACAAGGGCCCTCACACACCCTGAAAGGTGTCATGCTTCATAATAGGGCAGCTCCTTGTTGGGCTGGTGCGGCAATGCCCAATGGGCCCCGCAGGGGGGCTCTTTGCCGGAGATCTTTTTGTCTGTGGTCTTGGCCGTCGATGAAGAGGGTGTGTGTGGGATGTGTGGTGTATATACAAGGTGAGTAGGGTATGGGAAATGTGTGGACTAAAAATAACTATGGGAGCCCGCAAAACCAACTTTAATTGGCTGGTTCCATGTCATTATTTAAAACAGTAGTGCTCGAACGTAGAGATCCTAGTAGTCTCGTCAAGTTTTCAAGTGAGGATAATGGTCAGCATGCTTCATGCCATTAGATGTCAAAATGATCGTGGCATTTCTTCGGGACCTAGAAACCCTATTTGCTACTCAAATAGGGGTGGATCACATCTATGTATAAGAATAGGTAACTATACCCTCACCAAATACACTAACTGCAGCCAGGTGCCTCTTCAGTATGGACCTGCAGCAGTAGAAAAATCACATGACGCTCAGTGGCATCGCATCCGACTCGTCCGTTCGGTACGCTGAGTGCGACCGGCCTACCCTCCGTGATTTCGGAGTGGTGTTTGATTTGGCCAAAGGGACTTGCCTAGGTGGAAAGAAGCAATGTACCTTTTGGAGTATGTGAGACTATAAAGGACATAGTTCCCCTCCTTGACCAGGAAGCCAGTATTCCCTATAATCTAGGGTCAATAAATCTACATCTCAACTCAGGTGGGACTCACCTGGGTTTGTATTGTCTTTTAACATTAAAAAATTTGGCAACCTTGCCGCTTGAAGGTATTTAGGGATCCTTGGCCCTGAAGAAAGACCCATTTGGGATAAACAGTAGGGTAGAAACATGTTGGCCTTAAAAAGACGGTTTGCGCCATTGTCCTCAACACACCATCGCGCCTCGGTTTTTAGACATACCTGTGGTCCCCATTTAATAAAGGTGACACACCGGGGTACCGCAAGGCATTTTTAATACATTGATCTGGATCCCATCTCTGTTCAATAGCTTTTTATCTAAGAACTCGCTCCTAGTTTGAGTCCATCAGGAGGACGAGTCCGCCCTGGTTGCACTGTCCTACCAGGGTGGGGAGGTTGCCGATGATGAACCAGGACTCAAATATTTGTGAGGGGCTTCCTCTTCCATAAGAAGGGTGTTCCCTTCCCCCGCAATTCGTACAGTAATTCTGTCACTGTAACGTCCAAATCGGAAGTTCATCTGTGTTCCTATATAGGGAAACAGTCAATTCTCTTCTGCCTATAGCCACTGTACCTATTTGTGGTTGATGTTTGTCTCAGGAGGACGTATGGTGGCCTGAACTCCCCCTCTCCACTTGTGTGTTAAGAGAACATGTTTAAACTGTAGAATGGCTCGTAGCCAAATTGGCAAGTATAGAGTAACACGCTAGCACCCCAGCCCTGCTAACTTCTGTATATGGACTACTATGGTTGGCACTGTTAACTATCAAAAGAATCAGTGCATTAAATCGGATTTAATGGTTAAATCGAATTGAATGCCACTGGTGAGCAAAGGGTTACTTTAGAAGTTGCCACTTTAGTTTCCCAAGGTTCTCAGTGCCTGTTTAGAAGTTGCCACTCTAGTTCCTCACGTTTTCCAGTGCCCGGTTACTTATGTACACAGGGCTTGTCCTTCAGACAGCTTTCTGCCCTCCTGGGGAGACATGCTAAAAGGAAAGGACAAAACAAGGGCCAGCATGGGAGAGAGGTGTTACCTCCCCTCTGCAGGAACCCACACGGGTGTTAGCCCAGAAGGTGAGATTTAATGGAGAAGCCGCTTTTGAAGGGCAAATGGGTAACACTGGGGAGAGGGGCTGCACTTTTGTTTTGGCAGACAGGCTGGCCCTGGCGACAGGAGAGGAGAAACTGTTTTTTCCAGGGGAGTGTAGCCCCTTGGAAGCCTCACCTCTGGAGGTGGGCTAGAGAGCTCTGAGTGTCTGGAGAGGGGTCTGCCATGTTGAGAGTGGGCAGAGTTGTTCATCATGCGATATCCAGATGCCATACTTCCCAGTAGGTAGTAATGAGGAGGGAGGGAACCTTGTAACCCTTTGGCTACCAACTGCAACCTACTCTGAGGGCATTTTCTGAAGATAAATAGGGCACCCCTGGCACCCAGATCACAACCGACTTGGAAGAAGGACTGCCCCGCTGCATGGTGGAACCAGCAAAGAGAGGCTGCACTGTTGAAGACTGCACCTGCTGCACCTGGAGGCCAGCGAAGGGAGGGACATGACTGCCATGTTCTGCTCAAGGAGAAGTCCCCTCCAAGAGCCCAGTCAAACCAGGAGAACTCCAAGGGCGACCTGATTGGCCTCTTGTTTGCAGCTCGGGTCATAACAGCTGAAGAAACCTGCTGGGGCAAGTTGGTAGCCCCAAGTCTTAAAGCTACACCACTGCGGCCCGAGACCCAATGCACAGAGGTGTACCTGAATTCGCTGAGTCCTGGAGTGCTATTGGAGGGTTGCTGGGACCCTGAGAAGGTGAGGTATTGATCCAGAAAATATTGGCCTTTGACTACAACAATTAGCAACTAGTAGCCCAGTAGCAACTGGACTTCAGCTAGACCAGAGAGGACTTTGTGGGACATCGACCCACAACTAGGACCCCCTTACCATCTTCATGGAGCAAGGAATCCCTGCAGGAAAACCGCTGTGGACCACATTCCATCCACAGCATCCTTAGAGCATCTTCAGCCTCCTTCATCTCTTGCATCAGGACCACTCCATAGGCACCCATTGCAACACGGATAACGAGCCTCAAACTGCTGAAGGACTGCTTCTCCTGTGGAGGTAACTGTTATTGAGGACCTTGCTGGTCCTCTTGACTAGCTCCCTGGCAGAGGTGGTCACCCCAAGTACTTCTAACCAGCCACATTGACACTTACCTAAGTTTTCCTTGATGTGTTTCTAAGTGTCCAATTTGTTGACTCTGCCAAGGCTTTTTCACGTTGAGTGAAATTGCTTTGATTTAATATTACTTGTAAAATGTGTTTCTCCATGGAACCCTACAGTTGATTTTTTTTCATTCTAGTGTCTAAATACTTATAAAAATACAATCTGTTTTTATAAATTGGTGTCGGATTTCTTGATTGCCATGTCGATTTCTTCTCCAGTTGGTGTATAAGCCTTGCTGCTCAGTGCTATAGCTACCGAGGGTTGAGCTGAGGGTTTTACAGATTAAAGCTATTTGACCTAAAAGGGTTGGTAAGTGTATTACAAGGCGAGGTCACACGACCACAACATTTAATACAGCCCATTTCCTCACAACTCCTTTGGGAGCATAATTACTATCATGTAATATAACACAATACTGGTGTAATGTTGCATGTGAGTAAATTGATTTAGGAGTATAAAATCACATTTTTAAGAATTGCAAAATTAATTTGCACTCTTAAATTGTGTAATTGGCCGTTTTAAATAGATCATTGGGGGACAAATGGCTTTCTGAATGTGTACTCTTTGTCAGCCTATACCTCAAACAGTATATATGTGTAATGTAAATATTTAATACATATAATGACTTTATTGGGTCTGACAGCTACAATTACATGTCATCATGTTCAGGTTTCTGTAAACCTGTCTCCACCAAACACTACACACCATAACATTTGATGTACAGCACCTCATGTTTGAGATACTACCGCCAGTGAGAAATCTTTTCTGCAAAGCCTTTGACGCTATGTCATTTACCACACATATATGTAAAGCAGTACTTCACACCCATGATCTAGCATTTGTTCACACCTTTACACCTCAACAATGTTTCTGTTATCTCTAGTGTTTCATCTTTGTACCTTTTTGATGGCCATCAGTAAAGGTTTCATTTTATTCAGAAACAGATTATCATAGCATGTGAGAAGATGGAGACTATGTTTATTTGATGAATTCGATGAGTCTACTTGAAAATACTCCATTAGCTGGAAACAGCTGGACATCCATCACACTTTATACATGACTTCTTGGTGAGCCAATCAGAGTGCACCATGAAGGGTATAGGTACCTCGTTGGGAGCGTGCTTGACATGGTCAGAATTGCAAGTAATATGTAGTCGTCCAGAGGAGGCTTCCTGACTTCTTCTTCTATGTATGCCATCTGGTACCGCCTGTCTTATTGCCGTCTACCTTTGCACCTCACCATTCATGGTTCTCCTTGCCTATGCCACAAACGTACCCCCACATGCCTCTGTTGAGTAGATGTCCCATTGGCATTATGAAGTAACTTTACATTCACAAAAAAACAGTCAAACCTTGCAGCGGATTTTGAAAACACTAAGTTAGAATTCGCTACGTATAAATATTGATTGCGATCAGCGACTGCTGCTGTGAGCCCCAATGCACACACATATTGTGAGCTCTTTATGTGTCACAAGAGGAAGGTGGAAGCAAAAGGAGCTTCCTCCTCCTTGCAACTCAGAATGTAATAGACAAAAGCTTTGTGACCTCTCCTGGACTTGCGAAGGGCTGCCTGAAACTACCAATGTTTACTGCTTCACCAGAACAGCCGGTAACCACTCATGAAGTGGAAGCTACCCTAATTGTACAACTTTCACTGTACATATGCAAACGTCTGGCTTTGACTGAAGTAGACAGCCTTCCCAAGGACACCTGCAGACTCCCTCCCGCCACTGATGTCGCTTTCACTTCGCTGCACTCAGCTGATACCAGCGTCATTATTACTGATGAGGGAGGCCATGTTTGTCTCAGTGCGCGCCGCCATTTTGTCTTGAGCCCAATTCATAGATCAGGAGTGGAGCAGAGGGCTTTTCGTAACGCAGCCCCATGCTATGATAAGTTAGCACAACAACAAAGGCTTGGTCATACATGTCGCTGCTATGTTTAATTACAAGAGGTGAGCACTTACTGCAGTTGTACAGCTTGTTGACTTTAGCCACGTCCAGGTTACTGAGTCCATACCGTTGTCCAATCGCTACTGTGGGGTCCGGTTTTGGAATCATGCTTGGTTGCCCAGACGTGTTTGAAAATGCATATCTGCAGGAATCAATCAAAAGCTTGCATCACAAACTTAAATCTGGTTCATCTGGAAAGAGGTCAAGAGAAATGCTAGATGGGAAAGGTTGTGGCGTTAGGGTCAGAACTGCTGACTTCGGAACTAAGGAATCAGGTTCAAGTCTCGGTGTCTGCTCAACGTCCTGTGATTCTAGGTAAATCAATTAATCTCCCCGTCCCTAAGAAACAAAATAAATGTGGCCTTGTGTAATGTAACTGGAACTCATGTAAAGCCCTCCAATGCCTCCAATTGCGAGGAAAAAATGCTAGACATTTATTCACCTCACGGTTTAAACACAGTGGAGAAAATGAGTTTCATCTAGTTGAGGTGTAGCTTAAGTACAAGGAGGCTAGACATGGGGCTAGACAATCAAATACCTTACAGTTTAAACATAGTAAAGGAAACAGGCTTCCGCTAGCTCAAGTACACAGAGTTATGATATGTGACTGGTAAATGCATGGAAACACCCGCCAGCAACAATTGAATATTTGTTATTTATGTAGTTAATTCATGACTTTATTGAGCAAGAAACAGCACTGGTGAAACTCTAGAAGGCCAGCTACGAGTGTGGTGTGCTGTGGTTTACTGCGTCTGGTAGGTAGGATATAGGTTTTAGACAGTGAAACTGCGATATAAAATATTGCAGCCAATCACAGTTGCAGTTCAGAACGTGCAAGTAGTGTCTAATGGTATCTATTGGTTTAATTGGTATTTTTAACTGATAGAAATTTCACACTAATTTCTTTGGAACATATATAAACCAATATACACAACTGTATGGGTTGTGATGGGACACAGTGAAAAGCATTTGCAGCTGGTCAACTGGAATTTCGAGCAGGGACACCCGGTGAATTGTCAGAACATTGTTACAATAGCTATGTCTGGAACGCAACAGCGTTATGTATTTTTATGTAATTCATGCAAAGCTTAAAAGAACTATATAAGCATACCAGATACACATCTCATAGTATTTTTTTATATATGATTTAAAAACTTACAAATGTGACACATGTACCAGACGTCCACACATGGACCAGTGCTGGCAGTGTTCTAGGCAAGACTCTCGTTAAACAGAAATGACCAGTTACCATCACAGCTCTTGATGGGAATAAATAAGATACAAATCTAGACAAATTAGATTCAAGGGAGTCGATGTAGAGAGGAGTAAAAACTCCTTTATATAAGACTCCAACAAAGAAAAACCTACATTAGTGCACCAACGAGCAGGCCTTTAGCGGAGTACACCTCAGTTAGAGGAGTTACAGAGAAGCGCCAATGAGACCCATAAAAATGAAGAACGTTTGTTGTAATTGAGCTCTTTGACTATCTACCAGAGTGGCGACCATAAATATATACATTTACTGATCAGGTTTGTGTAGTCACTTGGGCCCCACATAGTAATGTCCATTAAACCAGAATTTTTCAAATGCCCTAATGTTGGTCTTTTGCAGATAAACTATTTTTTTCTTAGCTGAATACGAGTATAGCGACTCCAGAGGAAGGTCACAACGAGGCCTAGGTAGAATTTCAATTACACCGGAGTAATGTGAGTAATTACATGTTACTCTTCGACTCACAATTACGTTAATCACGAGATTACTCCTCGCTTAACTAAGTGTAATTTGGGGAGAAAAAAAAACCTACCACAAAAGCACATTTATCCTCACGTCCACTTTGAACACAAGGGTGCATTTTGTGCTAAGAAAATAGTGATAAACGCTGGTAGTAAGTTGGAGGAAAATCCTACCCCAAGAGCATTTTTAGCGAGCGCGAGCGGCCTGACGTAAAGTCACTAAAGTCCGACTCCATCTTATGTAGGCCCTAACTCCATCTTAGCTCATGGAGGCCACCATCTTCCTTAACTTAGACAAGGGTAGTCACCATGTTCCCTGATGTATGCAGAATCATTGTCAGGTATGCTTTTAAATGCAGATGTTGCCAGAACTTATCTTTCTAGGAACTGTGATATTGTCAAGTTCTTCGATTAATGACATAGATACAACATCTAAAGCAACATTTGTCTGGGTCAAATGTCTACTGCTCACAAAGTCAAGGACAAATAAGAACACATACAGACATATAACCAAAATAATAACGTCGTCTGAATTGACGTCCTTTTCCCTTATATGTTCATAAGGAAACATCCAGGATGCTTACCTTGGTGCACATAATCTATATCAGAAATTCCTAAACTTATGTTAGGAAGCCCAATTTCTGATAAGATTTACGGGCAGATTCGCAGAATCTGCCCCTTTGCGACCGGTATTTTTGCATTTGGGATGCATCATCCCAAATGCAAAAATTGCGATTGCATTTTAGGAATCGCAAATTGCGATGCCTTGAATGCAATGCAAGATGCCATTTAAAATAGCGATTTAGCTATTTTGGGCCGCTAATTACCGAAAAATTATACCTAATGGTAATTAGCGAAAACTTTGAAAAATGCACTTAAGTGCATTTTTCAAAGTTCCAGGTTACACACACACATGCCCTTGGGGCATGTGTGTGCGCAACATGTGTTCACATATCAATTTCAGGGGTGCAAGAGGGAGTCCTTTTGGCACCCTGGAACCCTTGAAATTGCATGCGCAATTTGCGAGTACCTATTGAGTACTCGCAAGTTGCGCATGCAATTCCCATTCATTCCTATGGGCCTATGGGCCCAGAGGAATGAATGGGAAGCCATTCCTTAATTGCGACTCGCAATTTGCGAGTCGCAATTAAGGAATGTTTAGGAATCGCTATTTTTTTAGCGATTCCTACATGCATAGGCTTTTCCGATTCCTTAATTGCGATTCCTTAATATTCGCAATTAAGGAATCGCAAAAGCCTACCTTCATGCATGTGCCCCTATGTATATAAAGACTGCCCCTTGACCACTTGTCAGGAGAGGTCCTTCATCCAGATTTTCGCCCAAGATTCTGCCAGAGACGGCTTAAGTGCTGCCAGCACACTTCACACTTCACAGATGATGCATCTCACCTGAAGCCGATAAAGGCAAGTCCTGGAGAAAGACCAACTGACTGCTACCGCAGTGGGTGTTTGCCCTTCGCTGGGAACACTGTCTTTGTGCCTTTGCTGATAAAGACAGCCTTTGCTGTCAACAAGGTATGCAGTATCCCTCTTCTCGCTAAGAAACTCTAGACTGCATGTTGCTCTGCCTTCCATGCTCTCATAGTATGGTGCATAGAAGTAGACGTTTGGGTGTTAGGTTCTTGGTGACAGTTTGAATGGCATTTAAACAATGCTGAAAATGGTAATTATATTCACGAAATTAATGTGTCTTATTGCTGTTTTTCTAATATTCTGTGTAGTTGTTTTAGATGTACTGAGAAGCAGATTGAGAATAATGAAATAAGGTTTGGTGCTGTTTCCACGGTGCCCCTGATCCCTTTTTGGGATTGTTAGTAACCCAAAAGCAATACTTCTATGTCAATTACACATTGAATAGTATCTTGTGGGGCTACAAGAACTTCTCTTTCACATTCATCGCTGGTGCACTGATCCAGGCTCCCCCATGTCACCCGTAGGTGGGAATATACGCCTTGTGGAGTTACGCCAAAGTTGTTACACAATAGGCCGCTTGCTATTCATGTTCTGTTGCATTTAGCACTATTTCTTACCACAAAATGCATCCTTGTGGCCATTTTGCACATGAGGAGACATTTTTACGCTAAGAAATAGCGCCAAATGCAGAATTACCAGTCTAGTGTAATTAAAACGTAATCTCGCTGAATTCTTAGGTAATTACGCATGATTATGTTACACAGACTTATGCGATTTACGCCAACCCCTAGTCACAACATTGTTGGCATATTAGAGGGTGCTTAGGTCCAAGAGCACAGGATACAATACACAAATCCCACCTTACTTCTGTCACAACTTTGGCTTTACCTTGCTCCGGTGCTTAATTTGAAAAAGAATAAATGCTGGGGCGCAACTATTTGTTCAGAGCCCCGCGACCGGTGTTATGAAGGTCAGGGTGCTCAATACCAAGACTGAGTAATCTTGATTCCACTTCATGCCTCTTATATCCACCCCAGACACTCTCTTCCCCTTTATCTCACTCTTTCAGGTTCTTGTTTTTATCTCTGCTTTGTTATGTTATGTTAAAATCATTTATAGAGCTCACGTACACCGATTGGTTTCTTGGCACTAACTATAGGAGTGACCGGAGTCCTAGACGGATAGTCGGATGTCTGATGAGCAGCCATGTTTAAGGTTAGTCACATGCCTGAGTAAGAAGCCATGTTTTGAGGAGCTTCCTGAATCTCAGGAGGTCTGTGCAGGATCTGATGTCAGGCGGCAGGGAATTCCAAAAGCGGGTCACCAGTACCGCACATCTGCTGCCACCTAACTGTTTTGATTTGTAATACGGGATGACCAGCATATTTGTGTGGGCTGAACGCAGATTGCGGGTAGGTGTATATCTCTGAATGATATTGGAGATGAATTCTGGGCATGCGCCATGTAATGATTTGAAAATTAGACAGCCGATTTTAAAGGTACATCGTTGGAGTACAGGGAGCCAATGTAGTTTCACATGAGAGGGGAAGCATGTTGCCATCTGGGCTGCCGATAAATAAGTCTTGCGGCCTGATTCTGCACAAGTTGCAGTCTCTTTATTAGGTATGCGGGCAGGCCGAACTATAGGGAATTAGCATAATCGATGTGGGACATGACCAGGGCTAAGACTACCTGCACCAGGGCTTTCCTAGTGAGAAATCTGCTTATTTTCCTTATTTTTCGTAGCTGAAAAAACAGGTGGAGACTATGCTTCCAATCTGAGACTTCATGGATAAGTGGCAATTGATTGTTACTCCAAGGCTTTTAGCAGAGGAGGTTGGAGAGGAGGGGAGCCCAGCTCAGTTGGCCAGAAATGCGGGTTCCAGGGGTTGCAGATGCCACCTATCAAAACCAGCTGTTTTATCTGGGTTCAATTTCAAATGATTACTGTTCATCCAATTACGGATATGTAGCATGGTGGCTTGAAATTTGGATATGGAGTCCGGAGTATTACCAATGGAGAATATTAATTGCAGGTCGTCTGCATAATTAAATGTGCTCACATTCCTTTCTCTTCGGGACAGTATAAGAGGGAGTAGGTACAAGTTAAACAGGTGCGGGGATAATGAGGAGCCCTGGGGTACACCGCACGTGATCTTCATGTTAGGTGCAGTAAGTGGGAGAGGCGAACAGACTGAAAGCGATCATCCAAAAAGGACGTGATCCAGCTGAGGGCTGGCCCCTGGATACCTGCCTCCCTGACACAGTCCACCAGGATACCATGGTCGACCGAGTCAAAGGCATCAGACAGGTCCAATAACACCAAGGCCTGCGGGGTGCCCCTGTCTGCGTCCCTCCTTAGCTCATCCAGTACAGTCAATATTACTGTCTCAGTTGAGTGTGCAAGTCGGAAGCCTGCTTGCCTGGGGTCCAAATAGTGAGACTGTTCAATGAATGAGAAGAGGCGATTTGCCAGATCGAATTCCAGTACCTTGGCATGGAAAGGGAGGAGGGAGATGAGGCGGTAGTTCATTGGGGTCAGAAGATCTGCCCCTGGTTTTCTCAAGAGGGGAACTATGATTGCTTTTTTAAAGGCTCTAGGGACATAGCCCTGAGTTAATGATGCGTTCATGAGAGAAAGAGCCGGCTCATAGTTTGCAGTAAGAGCTTCTCTCAAAATGTGGGGAGGACAGCTATCGGTAGGAGATCCAGATTTAACTTTAGACAGGAACTCCAAAAAGGTATCTCTGCTGATTGCCGGAGAGTGGTGGAGAAGGCAGGCATTTCTTTACATCGTAGGAAGTGCCTCATGAGCATGGCTAGCATGGATGCTGGCTTTAATCGTGGTGACTTTGCCGATAAAAAAAGTGTTCAACGAATTGCAGAGTGCCTGAGAAGGGATGGGTTTTGTAGTAACTCTGTCGCTTTCTCCCTCTGTCACAGTTTTTTCCATTTATCTCTTTGTTTTTCCTCTCTCTTGCTCTGGAACAAAGTTTGTTTATGAAATCTAATTGCTGAACCCCAAAAATGAGTGCTGGTGGGCCCCAACTGCAAGCACCGGTTCAAATTAAACAATGCCTTGCCCATTCAAGTCTCTTCTCACAATTGTTGATTTGTCAAGATAAAAATCACCAATACTACCACAAGCTTTCTAAGGTCTCCTTGGTGAATATGTTTATTGCAGTGTATTGGTCTATGAATCCTACCATAAACTAAAAGTCAACAAGAAACAATACAGTGATCCGCACCACATTTTAAGGCTCTCCCGGGCATAATCGTGATTGGCGGAGCATTGATATTGTCATAATGCATTTCTAAAAACCTGCTGGTTGAGAGGATTCAAACAATCTACAATGGCCCAGCACAGCAATTCCTCCATTAGCGCCTTGGCATTTGTTATTGCTCTGGGTCAAAGCATCATAAAGAGGCATCAGTGATGACTTGAATTGTGGAGACTCCCTTTTTTAGGCCTGACCAAGGGACAGTTTTAGTTCTCTCAACTGTGTCATGTTTTTAAAATGGTTAAAAATATATATAGAGAGAGGTTTTTAGCCAGCCCTCTTCTTGCAGTGGCATTCACATTTTCCTTCTGTCCAGCACTGGATGGGGCACCGGGTCAGCCCCCTTCAGCCACTGGCAGTCTCACACTGTGAGTGATGGCATTTGCCTGGTCACATGTATACAGCTGCATGAAAGTTGGGCCCACTAAGGCTGATGCTAGATCCTTGACTGCTTTCATATGTGCGTTTCATTTTTCATTTTCTTTTGGCTTTGCCAATGCTTTTTTTGTTTTTGTTTGCAAGAGCAAAGAATCTGCGGGCGGCCCACACAGCGGTGCTACAGTCTGCTTGCGGCCAGAAGTAAGGGTGCCTGACAGCCACTGGAATCCATCCTCACTTTTCACTGCTATGTAGAAAAACCAGCCTTGGAGTTATGATAGGGTCACTAGATCGGATAAGCCTCGATTAATATTCTGCTCAGTTAGAACACTATATGTCAGTCGACCAACTGTGATCCTAGCATTTGAATTGTATAAAGTTATAATAACATCTAGAGTATGAGTTACAATACGTCCTAGAAGTAAAACTCGAGAACCCTGGAGGCCGCGCTAGAGCCATCCACACCTGGAGGTTGATAACAATTCACATTGAGCCCAGTTCCTACAGTTGATTTGACTTTGAAAGCCTGAAACTGATATCAAGAGGGCCCGCGTCTTGGCTGGCGTTATCAAGATGCTAACGTCTCATTGAAGATGCAAGTGCAGAACGGAGGGGCCAGGGACAGATCATACAACCTACATTTTCAATACTATGGGCATGTTCTTCACCTCAGAAGAGAACCGTCTGAGGTGAGTAGATTCATTGAATAAGTGGGTGGTGATTGGTTACTAAGAGTTTGATAGCTCTGTCCAAGAGGTGTGGTGCAGCGGCCAGGGCGGCTGACTCCGGAACACGGGGGCTCACCGTTCGATCGCCGGCAGCAGGTTAGCCCAGCACCATGTGACTCTGGGCAATAGCTCGCTTAATCTTCCCGACGGCCCCCAGCGCCGGGACACCTCTCCGGAGGTAGCTGTGCGCTTTACAAATGCTGGTATTTCATATTATTATATTTATTCACATGATCTGGACTATCAGAATTAACAATTATTAACAAAGGGACTTTATAGGCCCCTTTGTCACAGTGGGAGCTCATCTGGCCCGGGGGTAGATGAGGTGCCCCCTCCTCTGAGTGGCCTGCTGGGTGGAACTGAGCCATAGAAGGTGGGCACCAGGTGTCTTGTATGGCAAGTGTAGGCAGGTGAAGGCCATGTGCAATGCCTACGCTCGCTCTGTTCCTACAATGACCAGGAAATACACCGACCCAACCACACCATTGGTCTGGCCAAGAAGATTTGAATGGAATGGGGGCGAAGGTGGTTTGTAAAAGGTCCTCCTGGATAGTTCCCGCATTTCTTTCGATCCGGGTCATGGGGATGGCACTGGCTTGAGAGGCTGTGATATTTCTACACGTGGGCACTCCCCAAACATCACCACAAACAAACATAGATGTGGGAAACAGTTCAGGTACAAATAAGAGAATGGGGAGCAGGCATCCTGCTTGCCCCTCGTCCGTCGGGGGGGTGGATAAACTGAAACTGACAATGAGGCCAACTGCGGAAGTTTGGGTGGGGGGCCTGAGGTCAAAGGGTCTCTCTGGAACTGGTGAACAAAGGGGAGAGAACAGCCAGCCCCTGTGAGTGTGGGTTGAAATGTTATTGGGTGGGAGGTTCTTTAGTTATAATTATGTAAGGCAGAGTTGATTATGGATTTTACTTTGCAAGGAGGTGGGGACACAGTTAGCTTTTGTGTTCCTCTAATAAAAGCAAGTTTTCATAACCTGATATCTCTTCTCATGCACACCCCCAACCCAACCCCATGAGCAGCGCCTTACCTGTCATAGTGCATCACTGACACATAGTCATATGGAAGGCCCAAGGTATTGCCGTCATCTTTCGCAAAATTGCTCCGGTCACCTGCATCGGGTGAAACAAACAAATTAGCCATTGGTAAAGTAAAACTTTTATTTTAACACTGCCCAATGAATAGAAAGCTCCCTTCTAACTAAAGGCTCCCCGTCTGTCAGAGGGTGAGAGAAGGTAAGAGCTAAAACACATATTTTTTAACCCCATGAGACTTGGAGCAGGATTTGCTTGTCTTGTTTCATGCACCATTGCTCGTGTTTTGTGAGAGTTCAATTCTTGTGTTTCAGTGGCGGCTGGTGACATTTGAAAGTGGTAAGGTGTAAAACAATTGTCTTACTTCACTGCAGCGAGCGTACGTAGCGAGCGAGCCTGAACCACCTACGGGGTTTCGGGGGGGTTATCCCCTCGAGAAAATTTTGAAAAAGAGTAGGCAAATGGTGCATTTTCAAGCAAATTTGAGAGTGTGACGCTATCCCGGAAGTGCTGCAGGCTGTGCTCAAAATATATATGTATCACATATATCATTGACCTTGTATTGAACCCCCATCCCCCAGCAGGCCCCTGCGTAACGCCCCTGCTGCCTCAAGGCCCCGTTTAAGGTATTGCTATGCTCCTGAGAAGTGCCGGCCATCACCTGGCTTGTCAGCCAGGCCCTGTTTCAAGTTTGCCATGCAAACCCTTCAAGCCATTACGGCGCTACACAACCCGTGCATCTATTTTGACAAAATGAAGCACACCGTAGCATATCATCACGTAAGGAAAAGCCACAGTATAATAAAAAGATTTGTAACATAAAGCAATGTCATTTACATAACATAGTGCATTCTAACAAACCATTGCATAGCATACTGCGCCTGCTTTCATGCTCAGGAAGTTTCGGCTATATTTCCTAATTTTTTCAGGAAGGAGGAAAGAATTATCTGGATTTCGAGTACAGTTTTGAAAACCCATGTCCACCTGCCTGCAAAAGATCTGTCGAGGCCTAGCAGTCTCTGAAAATGAATATTTCTCATCAGAATCTCGCGTGCTCCTGCTTCATCTTGTTAAAATTCCCTTTTTAGGATTGACACAATATTTTCCTTGCTTAGGGAACTCCTTGCATCAGGCATGTGTCGATCGAGTAACCTGAGGTTTAAATTCCAAGGTCGACTCAGTGTTTTAAGCCTTTCTCAAACATTCAGCAGTAAGGGCAGTAAAATGCAGAAACTATTTGTAAAATGATTTCGTCCCCTAATTGGAAATAAGGGTGCTGCAGAGGTCCAAATAACTGTTATTACTGTAAAGTCTGACACATCAGTCTGCCACTGAAAAGAAAGTGCCCCCAAAAATGATTTAATGCAGCTCGCATTTCCTTCAGACGAAAATGCAATGTGACTCCCGGGCACTTATGCTAATCCCCTTTTTTTGAAAAATCAGCTTTTTTTGTATTGAATCATTCCTGATTGAATAGCCCTGTAACTGCCAGAGCAAATGCTATTATCTGAGTACAGTAATTAGGTAAATCGGCCTTGTCACTGTGAGTGTCTGGGCTGTGTCTTCTGCTATAAAGTTAAATGATAAAAAGTATTTTAACTAAAGGGCAGCCGGCGTGGCGGAGCGTGACATGCAGCGGGACAGGGCACTGTGGAATTATGCGTGTAATGATCGACAATTCATTTCGCTTATTAAACACATTTAAATTGAGGGGGAAAAAGTTGAACTGTTATTCACTTAGCGTGTGTGTTTACACGGCCTGCTAGAAAGTGAAGGTCGCCACGGCAGCACCTCCTGCTTAAAACCACCAGAGGTGAAGCTTTGCCACCGGCTTTTCTCCTGGAAATGGCTTTCACATTCAGGCTTGGCTTGCTCTGACTTTGCATGTGTTAAGCAAAACATAACTTTCATCCGTGCTCTCTCGTTCTCCTCCTCTCCTCTGTGACTAACGAGTGTGATGTGTGAAACTGGTCAAATCCATGAAAGTTATGGCCTAATTTAACAGTTTCATGGGCTCTAGTTTCCACCCTTTCTCTCTTTGAGGGGTGCAAAGGTAGGGAGAGCTGACACTCACCGCCCCTACCAGGAGAGCTAAAGACAGAAGCAGTTGAGAGGAGTGATCAGTTGTCTCACTGCCATGTCCTGTGACTGGACGCAATGCCGGCATAATTGCTTTGAATCCGTTCGATTTCTTGATGAGGACAGGTGAAGTCTGAAGCGGACACCCTGTACCAATGGAAATCATTAAGAACATGTGGGGTGCACAGACATTTCTGCGGGCAAATTATGCCAGCCTGGTCAGAGTGCAGGTGTCGATGACTCAGAGAATACGCTGGCATAAGCATATACAATTATGTGAAAAGTGTCTCTTGCTTCCTGGCACTCAGGTGCCTGTCTCGGTAGAAGCACGTGCAGACTCACAGCCACCGTTCTGCCTATTGGCGGCACTGTTCTATTGACACACCTCCTGCCTGAACCCCTTTAAGGGAGAAGGGTGCACGACGTGCACTTGTCCGGCAACTTGGATTCTGTCTTTTGCTAAGCTGGCCCTGCATTTTTGGTGCAGTGCAGGCGTCACACATGCTGTAGTTCAGTCGCGGCCGGCAAAACGGGCGGGTGGGTTCGCACGCGGGGGGGTGGGACTTATCTATAAAATAAAAAACTTACCTTACCTGCTTCCTCCGAGACCGCATCACGCACCGCCGCCTCAGCTCCTGCTTGCTCTGGAGTCCTGCCGCGTTTTAGGCAGCCTCACTCCTCCTGCTCCCCTAAGCCAATCACAACGCTGCAATGGCAGCGTTGTGATTGGTGAGGCGCAGGAGAGCGCCCCAGATGGGCCATTTTTAGGTTTCGCCTAGGCAGCGCATGCGCTGTCTCGACGAGAGATGCTGTCTACACTATGTGATGTTGGTAACCGCCTCTTTTTTCATTTGTTGGTGTGTCACTTAAACCGCCCGAGTTCCGTCCGAGTTGTGGTTGGTGTAAGCAGTCTTAAAGTCCCTCCTTTTGGAGAATGTTTACGCCTACAGCTATTGGCCCCTTTACTCATATTACTTCGTGGTCTGAAGAGATACGGTAGTGTTGCTGGACTTTCTTTTAGGCTTTCTTTCGTCTTCGATGGCAAAGCATTTCTCGTGTTTTTGGTAGACACGTTATCATGTGTTAGCGTTGTTGAACTTTTTTTTAGGCTTACTTTTGTCTCCGATGGCAAAGCATTTTCCGTATCATATGTTTTCAAAAGCGCTAGGCTTTCTTTCGTCTCCGATGGGTAGGTTGTTGGACTTTTTTTTAGGCTTTCTTTCGTCTCCGATGGCAAAGCATTTCTCGTGTTTTTGGTAGACACGTTATTATATGTTTTGAAAAGCGCTAGGCTTTCTTGCGTCTCCAATGGCAATGCATTTTTTGTTTTTTCTGGAGGCATATTATCTTGTGTTTTCAAAAGCGCGCATGTTGGAAATGTTTTTTTTTATTTTTTTAGCGAAGGGCTATATGATGTACTTTTTGTAATTAATGAATGCAATCTGAGCGCACGCATTTTTCAGTTTACTTTGTTTTTAGGCTACCTCGAGCACATAACTGCACTGCACACCCAGCTTTATATTAATAGCGGCGCGCGT
This sequence comes from Calotriton arnoldi, assembly GCA_963921515.1. Lineage (NCBI taxonomy): Eukaryota > Metazoa > Chordata > Amphibia > Caudata > Salamandridae > Calotriton > Calotriton arnoldi. The sequence continues at coordinate 120,136 of CAWUFW010019963.1, forward strand.
ACTTTCTCTAATTTTGCGTTGTTGGACTTTTTTTTTAGGCTTTGTTTTGTGTCCAATGGCAAAGCAGTTTTGGTAGTTTTTGGAGACACGTTATCACGTTGTTTGTTTTTTACTTTTTAGTGGTGAGCTAAACAGCAAGTAAGCGTGGAGAGTGACAGGGGGCATAAGCAGTGGCAAACCTGGCTGCTCTAAGAAGCCGCGGGGCAGAGACAGCACACGGGCACACCAGCAGCCAGGCCAGCTCCCTAATGCCAATGCTTCCTCTAACTTCCACACTACCACGCCAGGCGCGTTATGCCTTTGGGCTGCTCCCCTATTGCTGCCCCGCTATTGATACGGGACGGCTCCTTGGGAAGCGCTCAGTCACACATAATACCGGAACTAATTCATTTAGCAAGTACATGTACAACAACAACTCCCCCATATAGTGTCCTAGGAGACAGCCTCAGTTTATCTGTGCGAAAGGTCGTAGTGGGCACCTACGGTACGTAATGGACACATGTATCCTAGTGCTTAGATCTGCTCTGGGTTCTATAACAGATTCATGCTCACTGTTTCAATCTACAGCTGCGTCCAACTCAGTGTAAAAATAACGTACTTAATTTATGCACTAGTGTCATGTTGTTTTTCTGTCGCCATTTGTATAGCGCCCAGTGCGCTACTATTTGCTGCACACTGCACAGCTTGGATGGCTTTCCAAAGTCTCCTAAGTTCAGTTACCTTTTTATGCTTACAGAGGCCTAGGGCGTGTTTCTATAGCTGCTTATGTGTACATTGTGCATTATATAAGTGCTACACGTGTACCTATCACTTGCTGTCTGCAGTATTACTGCCACTATATGCAGAGCTCGGCTTCTGAGCGCTACTGCTCTCCTCCTTGCACTTCTTGGCTCCTTTTTATTACATACCATCTAAAGTCCTCTCTTCGGCACTTTTACTATAATAACAAGGATCAATAATAGCATCAGGGAAGCTAAATGAGCGTCTGTAGCCTAGTAACAGGGCTGAAACTATAAAAACTAGGAAGTGAAGGTAAGTGGATGGATGAATGGGTAGGTGGATGGATGGATGGGTGGGTGGATGGATGGCTAAGTGGATGGTTGGGTGGGTAAGTGGATGGATGTGCAAGTGGGTGGATGTATCTGTAAGTGGGTGGAAGGATCGGTAAGTGGATGGATGGATGTGCAAGTGGGTGGATGCATCGGTAAGTGAGTGGATGTATCGGTAAGTGGGTGGAAGGGTGGATGGATCAGTAAGTGGATGGATGGATGGATGTGCAAGTGGGTGGATACATCTGTAAGTGGGTGGAAGGGTGGATGGATCGGTGAATGGATGGATGGATGTGCAAGTGGGTGGATGCATCGGTAAGTGGGTGGATGGGTCGGTAAGTGAGTGGATGGATCGGTGGGTGGATGCATCGGTAAGTGGGTGGAAGGGTGGATGGGTCGGTAAGTGAGTGGATGGATCGGTGGGTGGATGCATCGGTAAGTGGATGGATGCATCGATGGATGGGATACGCCCACGCTCTCCTGTGCGCTCTGTCCCCTTGCATCCACGCCCACGGTTCTCCAAGCTCCGAGAGATATTATGGCTTTGGGGTGCAGGATCCCCTTTGTATCTGCCTTATTCATGTTTTTCCCCGGATTCTTTTCTGGAGACACACTTGCAGCTCATCACGGGCTGTTTTAACGAGCAAGCGGTCACTTTTTCTAAACAATGGTTTTCACGTATTTTAACATTAAAATATTTATCTCTCGTTTCTTCTCTCTCCATTAGGCTAAGTGCTGGTTAACGTTCTTGACACTAAATCTTAGTGTTGACTATCGAAGAATGTATCCCCCGTGTCGGGTCTGTGTGTAGCTCCACCAGTGCGCCTGTCTTGCCGGCGTGAGAGGGGCTCATTAAATTGTGTCTGCTGCGTGTCCCGTCCTCGGGCGAGCTTATGAAGAGGCATGATACAAGCTCCCTTGGGTCCGCTTCAAAGCCGTCGCCTCTGTCCAGGAATGTGTGCACTGTACTCCACTTGTGCGAGGACGGGGTGCGCTGCTACATGTAGACCCCAGGCACTTTATCGGAGGCAGACCTATCATACTTCAAGTGGCAGTTTAACGCTCGCCGCTGAGCTTTGTCATGATCGATAGGTCATTAGTTTGAATCCTGGTAAGGTTGACTCCAGCTTTCATCCTTTCGCGGTAGTTATTTATAGCTCTTAAAAGTAAGATATGAAGCGCTATATTAAAATAAGTCCAAGTACGTTGCCTGATTATCTGCTTTCAATCTGACCAGTGCAGTTTGTAATTTGTAGCCCTCAAGCCATCTCGGTCCTGAAGGGTCCCAGGTTACGGACTCGCACTGAGTTAAGAACACGGAATACAAGTTTTCAAACCAAAAATTGTTTCAAAATACCACAACAGCATTTGTTTATTCAAGTATGTTTACAGATTTTTATCCTTAGCTATTTAGCAAATATTGCCTGTACAAACTATTGTATGCCACATAATATATTACGTTTAAATGTAAAACATTACTAGCAAAATGCATTGCTCCTTCTAACAATACATGTTTTGTGACCTAAAAACTGTTTACAAATATTAATAACGCATTTGTTTATTCAAGTATGTTTACATAATTTTATTACCTTAGCTTTTTACATTACTACCTAACTGCAATGCTCCTTGTTAAAATACAACATCCCTGCCTCTTACAATGTTTACAAATATTAAAAAGCATTTGTTTAATTAACTATGTTTGCATATTTTTAAACATTAACTATTTAGCACAAATTTGCTGTTGGAAAAAAAAGTATAACACAGAAATGTTTCAATACTTTAAAAAGGACTAAAAAACAATTGCAGTGAAAAAAAAATACAATACAAAAGCGATATCGGTCATTTATTACATAAAATATTACAAACATACTGTATTATTACTATTATTTTTAAATAAAACAACAATATGGCGAGACCAATTGGCATGGCCAATGCTTGTTTCTATGTAGGTATGTAGGCTGCATGCAGCAGCCTACATAGAGAACAAGCATTGGCATAGCCAATAGGTCTCGCCTTTGGGGCCTTATAATTGTTTAGCCAGAGCTATTGACTTTGCCAGTGTCTTCAAGCTGTGCTGTAGAGAAGTGTGGCTGCTGTGCAGCATGCTGAAAAGTTATAATAAAAAAGTGTCAGAAGCATTTTTGTTACTTTATATATGACCAAGAAGGCATTATGTAAAACTGAACGACCATATTAAAAAAAGTATTTACAATAAAAAATTTCCTCAGTTTTCTTTTGTTCTTGCAATGCTGGCAACTTGTTTCTGCCTATTGCAATGGTTGTTTGTTAAAGCTTTTTTTTTTGAGGGGGCATAAACAATCGGATGGTGAAGGTTGGGAACTAGTACCTGTATTATAACACTAGCAGCGGCCAGACGCTAGGGGAGAATCAACAGATGCCAGATTCCGAGAGCAGGCTGAGGTGGTGCTGAGTGATGCTGAGGTGGTAGTGGTGGTGACTGTTGCGGAGACGATGCTGAGGTGATGCTGAATGATACTCAGGTCTTGCTGAGTGATACAGCTGTGGTGCTGAGTGATGCTGTGGTGGTGCTGAGTGATATTGTCTTGGCGCTGAGTGATGATGTGGTGGTGCTGAGTGATATTGTCTTGGCGCTGAGTGATATTGTCTTGGCGCTGAGTGATGCTGTGGTGGTGCTGAGTGATGCTGTAGTGGCCCTGAGTGATGCTGTTGTGGCCCTGAGTGATGCTGTGGTGGCCCTGAGTGATGCTGTGGTGGTGCTGAATGATGCTGTTGTGGTGCTGAATGATGCTGTGGTGGTGCTGAGCGATGCTGTGGTGGTGCTGAGCGATGCTGTGGCGGCGCTGAGTGATGCTGTGGCTGCGCTGAGTGATGCTGTGGCGGCGCTGAGTGATGCTGTGGCGGCGCTGAGTGATGCTGTGGCGGCGCTGCGTGATGCTGTGGCGGCGCTGCGTGATGCTGTGGCGGCGCTGAGTGATGCTGTGGCGGCGCTGCGTGATGCTGTGGCGGCGCTGAGTGATGCTGTGGCGGCGCTGAGTGATGCTGTGGTGACGCTGAGTGATGCTGTGGTGGTGCTGAGTGATGCTGTGGTGGCGCTGAGTGATGCTGTGGTGGCGCTGAGTGATGCTGTTGTGGCGCTGAGTGATGCTGTGGTGGCGCTGAGTGATGCTGTGGTGGTGCTGAGTGATGCTGTGGTGGTGCTGAGTGATATTGTTGTGGCACTGAGTGATGCTGTGGTGATGCTGTGGTAGTTCTGAGTGATGCTGTGGTGGTGCAGAGTCATCCTGTGGTGGTGCAGAGTCATCCTGTGGTGGTGCTGAGTCATCCTGTGGTGGTGCTGAGTCATCCTGTGGTGGTGCTGAGTGATGCAGTGTTGGCCCTGAGTGATGATGTGGTGTCGCTGAGTGAAGCTATGGTGGTGCTGAGTGATGCTGTAGTGGCGCGGAGTGATGTTGTGGTGCTGCTGAGTAATGCTGTGGTGGCGCTGAGTGATGCTGTTGTGGCGCTAAGTGATGCTGTGGTTGTGCTGAGTAATGCTGTGGTTGCACTGAGTGATGCTGTGGTTGCACTGAGTGATGCTCTGATGGCGTTGAGTGATGCTGTGATGGCGTTGAGTGATGCTGTGATGGCGTTGAGAGATGTTGTGTTGGTGCTGAGTGATGCTGTGCTGGCTCTGATTGATGCTGTGCTGGCTCTGATTGATGCTGTGGTTGCGCTGAGTGATGCTGTGGTGATGCTGAGTGATGCTGTGGTGTTGCCGAGTGAGAGATAGAGTGAAGATATAATGCCCAATTAGAGAGGGTGGTGAGAGAGAAAGAGAGAGAAAGGGTGTACATAGAATAAAGAGTGGAGAGGGATAGAGAGAGAGAAAGAGGGGGAGAGAGAGTGAATGAAGGAGTTTGAAAGAGAAACAGATAAAGGGGTGAGAGAGAATGAAAGGCTAAAAAAGATAGAGAGGGAGAGTTAATTAAGTAGAGAGAGAATTAGAGAGGGGAGAGAGAGAGAAGGAGAGAGACAATAAGAGTGGGGGGTGTGGAGTTTAAATAGAGTGAAGAAGTGACGCGGAAAAAGTAACCTTAAATATAGCTTTGTGCTTTGCGCGAATAAATATTTAAAAAAAAACTGAGTGAGACAAAAATACTGGTAATTAGGCTGTGACTCCCAATATAAAACAAATAGCGATATAAGGTGAAATCAACCCACCGAAGCAATATTTCTAACTAGACAAAAAAAAGCTTGCATTTCAATGCTAATCGCTGTTGTTTTTCATGTGACTGTAGTCCAGGGCCGTCAGTTGGTAATGTGAGCTGCTGCTGCGATTGAAACATCAGAGTCCAGAGAGTTAATGAGCCATGACGAGGAAATGAGGAAGAGATAGGAAACCCAGATGGCAGCTGCGCGCGTGCACGCCCATCGTGAACGCAAGCTGGTCGCCAGCCGAAAGCCAGTGGGTTTGCACTTCCAAAACCCACTTACTAAAACTCTCGGCCAGACCAGCGCAAGCGCTGGTGCAGGCCGAGACCTAAAAAGGGGGAGTGCGCATGACTGCTTTGTTCGGCCCTGGGGCCGACCAAACAGTCAGTACCCACAACAGTGGGCAAAGCCACTCTCCCCCTGCCCTCGAGCAGGACCGCCCACCCGCCCGCCCCCAACCAGGCACTTCAGGCACTTCTGCTTTCTCGCAGTGCGAGAAGCAGAAACATAAAATGTTAGTTTTTCCATTTTATGTTTCTGCCTTCTTGCACTGCGAGAAAGCAGTGGGGCGACGCCCCCACGCCCCAATGGGGGAGCCGCCAGACTGACATCAGATGGCACTGAAGCCACCACATGTCAGTAGCTGGGTTCACTTGGTGCTTTGCCTGGCCTCTTCTTACCATTTGAACACAAAAAGCCTAATAGCACCACAATTAGTGGTGCACTTTAAGCAAATGATGAGCCATTTATAAAACAGCGCAAACATGGGTTAATGACTACCAATCAGGTCCGTCGCCGCGATGACGTCAATGCAGTGCAATCTTGGCTTGAAAATGAAAGATCAATTGGTAAATACCAGGGTTGAAGACGGTCACCGAACTTCAATGCTCACTTAACATTTTTAAAATGCGAAACAAAGAAGTGTTCATAAACTATAGAGCTATTGACTGCACATACTTTAACTTCGGACAACGAAATATTAGTTTTTAAAATATAGCTGATATATATATTAGGCCTGGGCAAAGCACTACGCTACGCTCGCGAAGTTTGCGTAGTTTGCGCAACTTCGCACTACGCGATTTGCACGTAGCACAGTGCGAACACGCGCAGCGAAGCGTAGTGCAGCGGTCATTTTTTGCTTGCTCGCGGTCCTCAACGTCAAGTTGGCGACCGCGAGCAAGCAAAATGACATCCCGGCGAGACTTTTTCCTCGTTCGCGATCAGCAACATCAAGTTGCCGATCGCGAGCGAGGAAAATAAACCTCCCGGCGAGGATCTCAACGCGGGGAGGTCAGGTTTCTCATTGCGAGTGGTCGCGTATGCTCGCGACCGCTCGCGATGAGAAACTACCAGTCCGCGTTGAGAAAACTGCTGCTCGAGTAAAAATCTACTCGAGCAGCAGAAAACGACTGCTCGCACTGTGCGAGATGCCGTTCTCTCGCATTGCACAGTGCGAACAGCAAACTACACAGTTCGCGTAGTGCTACGCGTAGCTCGCGTAGTGCGAACTGCACTTTGCGTAGCTACGCGTAGCGCGACTACGCGAACTACGCCCAGGGTTAATATATATGCAGATGTCCATGGTGGAATATGCGATTTATTATCACTGTTGAGTGTGGGAGGGGCTCTGACTCGCCTTCAGTGAGTCATGACATCCACCCACCTACAACTTTCGTTAATAAATAGCTTATTATACTCTTCTCGTCTATATACGGCTTATGCAATATATATATATTTTTTTTTAATGTGGATTTTTTTAACAAACCTATTTAACCAAAGCCTGAATACAAGGGGTTAAATTTGTGCAGCAAGGTCAAATCACCCCGAAGAGAGGAGATCCTGTCTACTATTAGAGTTGCTTCCCCGTGTAAAGTAATTCTTCCATTCTATCTGTGAGGCAGAAGAAAGTGTTTCCTCGTGTCATTTTAACTGTACTGTAGTAATAAACACACAACTGACCTTTACACTTAAGCACTGGGTGTGTGAATGTGTGTTTACTAGTACAATTGCTCAAAATAATATGTGTCATTGGGCCACATTTATTTTCACTGCTATGACATAAGCATATATATTACGCCTAGATTAAATTCCACGACTTATAAACCAAAGTGTTAACACAGTCGACATGGATATTAAATTCTCTGCTGTATAGAATTCATCACTGACCCTGATGTACAGGTACAGGCATTGCAGGAAGGATCATAACACATCCAAAAATAGAACACTTCTGAATCTTTTGTTCCTTGGAGGACACGAGCTCCAATGAAAATGTTTGACACATACATTATTTGATACTACTCTCATTGGCACTTCACACTGTCAGGTTAACTGTAACAATGGCGGATTACATGCTTAACCCTACCACATCTTCAGGACAAGAAATATGTTTCACTTTCTGTTTCAGTGGAACTTGTCAAGTCCTCATTGTCTGAAAGTCCCCCCGTTTGACATGGTCACCCCCACTTTTTGCCTTAGTACTGATGTTTTTCGACAGAAAGTGCACTGGATCCCGGCTAACCAGGCCCACGTGCCTGTAATCTTTCCCTTATAACAGGTAAATGTCTAATTGTAACTCAATTAGCAAGGACTTGAGTACTCCTTTGAGTCCCTAGTAAATGGTACTCATGGTACCTAGGGCATGGGTACTAAAGAGGGTCCCTAAGGGCTGCAGCATGTACCATGCTACCCTAAGGGATCTACACACAATTGCATGCCGACTTCCACTGCAGGCTGCGTGAAATGGTGCCCAACATTTTGAAAACACGACGTGGCACGTTCACTGTGTGCCATGCCCATGCACACTGCATATACTATACGTAAGTCACTCCTACAGCAGGCCTTGAAGCCCTAAGGCAGGGTGCATTATATTATATGTGAGGACTTATCTGCATGAGCCGATATGCACCTGTGATGTCTAGTTCCATTGCCACGAAATTGCAAGTGACCAGGAAGCCATCAAAAACATATGTATTGGGCACTGGTCATTACGAGTTACCCAGCTACATAATGGCTTCACTGAAAATAATGGTGTTTGATATCACACACCTCGCCTTAATAAATCCACACTGATGCCAGTGTGGTATTTATTATGACATGCACCCAGAGGGCCACCTACCAGTCTTTTAGTGTGCTGGCTGACTGGACCCTTCCAGCCTGCCACCACTGATGAGTTTCTGACCCCCTGCTCGGGAGAACCAAAGCTCTCAGAGGTCAAGAACAATGCTTGCTCCCGAGGAAGGTGATCACACCTCCTCCAGCACGATGGCTAGTGAATTGGCATACCCAGACCAGAGCTTCAAAGCCTCAACCACCTTTGATATGAGACCCTGGCTTCCTCAAGACCTGGAGAAGACCACCCCCTGCCCTGGGGCCCAATTAGCACCAGAGCAGGTGGAAAAATTAGCTAGCCAGTAGGCGTGTCGCGCAATCAGGCCAGGCACACTCCTAAGGTGGGCCACCCGAAGTGGACACTCAAAAAAGGGTTTCACCATCTCGTTTTTGGTGAAACTAGGGACTCTGAGTAAGGCTTATGCCCACTCCCCACAGGAAGTGGTCATATAGGGGGTGTAGTAACCCCAGGGGTAACTAGCTTATTGGCTACTACCTTACACCAGTGAGAAGGCTGGTTCAATTTCGATTACCGGAACACCTGATTCTTCCATATCAGATTCCTCACACTCTCCAAAGATGTCTTCCACTACTTGTCTGTGTGCCATGGTGACCGAGGCCAGGTGACAAGTATGTCAGTACCGTAGAGTCTTTTTACTACGAAACGCAAGACACACCAAATGGGAGTCTTCTCGGTGGCCGGGAGACAAGCAGAGATTGCAAACTTTGTGAATGCCGGACCTCGGGTACTTGCCGTGGCAAGTAAGACACAATTGGAAAGCAGTCCTCTCACACAAGATGGTGGGAGTCAAGAGGTATGCATCAGGCATGGAGTTGAAACGAAGCATGATGATTGAAAACCTGTGAAAGCAATATTGTTTTGTAGAACCGACAATGGGACGGTTTCAAGGGCCCGGCGAGAACACAGCACAGTGTCGAACCGGAGCTCACGATGACACATCTGAACCCGATGATGGAGAAAAAACAATCTAACAATGGAGCCAATGCCCATGTGCAATACCACCAACAGATGGAGTCACTAGACCCCGTGACCCAAAAAGAGTTTGATGCATATTTACAATGGAGTGATAGAGCGCAGAGTTAGCCTTCTTGGCTTAATGCCGTGCTCCTCCACTTCGGAAACGCAGGACTGCACCATATTTACAACATCATGGTGCAGCCCTGCGTTTCCCCCTGCGCTGGTGCTAAATTTAGCTGCCTAGCACCAACGCAGGCCCCCTTGCACCATAGTGCAAGGGTGTCTGCATTGCAGGGGAAAATTGCTTATATGCAGGAAAGTGTCCCTTCCTGCACATAAACAATCTTTAAATGGCGTTTTGTGACTTCTATGTGTGATGCTTAATGCGCAATACAGTTTATTGCAAAATGTAAACACATATTAAACATGTAAACAAATACCAATTGAAAACGTAAATAATTGACATGTTAATCAATTAACATTCATTGTTATGTCATTTAAAAAAAAAAACACTCCTCACCCAAACTCCCACTGATCCCAACAATCTGAAAATATGATGCAATACTATAATCTAATATTTAATATAGATAGTGTATAATACATTTCACAATAACATAAATAATGAAATAACAACTTAATCCAATACAATTAAACATCATAATAAAAAACTGTTTTATAATGAACAATATTTTAAGCTTCAATAATAACAGTTTGAAAAAAATATATATTCTTACAGTTGATATTTTTGTCCAAAATATCTTTTGTAGCCACAATACCTTGACCATGATTTTATGGTCAGCTGGTAAGATATCTTTAATGGAGAGCTTTAAGCATATCTAATGAAATGAACATAATCTATATTCCCCTGAAGCCCATTTCCAAAAACACAAGATCAACTAACAGCACATCTGCAGGTCCTGTATACTCAGGTGAAGTTGGCCAGAGAATGGTCTTGCAGGAGATTTCATAAACACACTTTGACCATCACGAGGTGTCACCAATGAGGAGGTGTAACAATTAACCACTGAATGGAATGGCCCTCCACACCACAGTCACAACTAATGTCCAAGTGCTTTGAAGTCCTCTCCTGACACTTTCTTCTTCTAATAGCCAAGCAGACTGCCACACATCACCTAATCTACTGACCAACTAGTCAGATCCCAAAACTCAGTGCAGAAATATTCAAACTTGTCATGGCTGCCTGCACCTGGCTTTAAAAAATCTTCTCTTTTGACTTCAACCTTGAAGACAATCTGTTTATGTCGACCCTGAATAAAGCTCTTTTTGTGCTGCTGGCCACCACCTTTATCTCAGAGCTAGTCAACGAGCCAATCCATAGTGAAGGAAATATCCTGGACCTCGATTACACATTTCTCTCAAGCATAATCTTCCTTCCCTCCAGAAACTTTTCTGGAGCAACCACGCCATTGTTATTTTTTATTGATTTTTTTGTTACATAAGAGCTACATTTAATTTTCATACACGATTAAGTACAGACAATAGAAAATATCATGCCGCATACTGGTGTTTCCCTGGTCTCCCTGGCTGTAGTAGTCTCCAAGGTAGACTGCTCATCACCTGCCGCCACCCATAGTCTACGCTCTGTGTGTATATGTCTCATTCTTCCTTATGTGATTGCCAGCATCTATTTAGGTCTATTTAGTGGGACAGACCCATTCTTCATACATTGTCCTCTCGGCCATCATGCACCAATCCAGGTCTTTTTTCCATTTGTTCAGTTGCAGTGGATCTGGAGCCCCCTATTGACAGGTGATATTTCTTTTGGCGGGTATTGGTCCAAGGGTGATTAGCAGTCTGGGACATTTCGGTGAGACCTCTGACCACCAAATGTTCAGCAAATCCACCTTGGGCCAATGTGGTAGTGCCTGCCCATAGCTCTGTCCAGACAGGCTCGGATATCCCCCTATGAGGGTCCCAGTGCCGGGCACTCCCACAACAGGTGAAGAAAAGTGTCCCGCTGTTCACATTCTTTTATACATGTATCATATGGCACTCTCCCCATTTTGAACGGCGCAACGAGAAGTGGTGGCCCGCACAGGATTTCATCAAGTGCAACTGCAGGAAACAACCTTTACCAAGCAGTCATAACTATGCTTTACCATAGCCACACAGTCATTACCACACAATGCCTTTACCACACATTGCCTTAACCACGCAAGTCTTTACCATGCATATGCCTTTACCACACATGCCTTTACAACGAAAATGTAAGTATATCGCAGGTAAATGAAACCGCTTTATAAGTTTTGGTCTTAAGTTTAACTGAGACCAAAAGTTTGGTCTCAGTTAAACTTAAGACCACAATTTAAGTTTAACTGGGACAAAAGTCTAACTTTACTACTTGTAAATGCCCTATGTGAATACCGATAGTTGTAAAGCTAGACTTTCATCTCAGTTTACCTTGGTGAATCAGGCCCTTAGTGTAGAATACACACTGGACATTTATCCAGTGAGGTAGCACTTATTAATTAAGCCGTAGAAAGTACTCCAGTTGGGTAGATATATTTTGTCAAAACTGTGGATTCTTGTTGGATAAAGGGGCAGGTGAGGTTTTGTTCTGGCCCAGTCACTTACACAGCTACTGACACACTCACACATACACTCAGACACACACTCACACACCCATTCAACCACTCCCACATACACTCACAGACCCACACAGGCACTCAAACACTCACTCACACACCCATAAAGCCAATCACACACCCACAAAAAGACTAACATATCCACTCACAAACCCATACAGCCACTCACACATCCAGTCACACACCCAAATGACCACTCACAGACCCATACAGTCAGTCACACATCCATTCACACACCCAGAAAACTATTCAAACATCCACTCATAAACCCATGCAGCCACTCACATACCCACTTACAAATACCTACAGCCACTCACATTCCCGCTTACAAAACCATACACCCACTCACACACCAATTCACAGACCCATACAGCCAATCACACACCCACTCACAGACCCATACAGCAACTCACAAAACCAGTCACTGACCCATACAGCTACTCACATACTCACTCACAGACCCATACAGCCACTCACCCACCCACACAGCCAATCACACACCCACTCACTGAGCCATATAGCCACTCACACACCCACTCACACACCTACAAAACCACTCACACACCCACTGCCAGACCGATAGAGCCACTAACACACCCACTCTCAAAGGTTACAGTTAAGAAATAAAAATTTAAAACAACCACTCAGGGCTTTCACTTATCTGTGATATACTTACATTTTCGTGTAAAGGTATGCGTAGTAAAGGCGTATGCGTGGTAATGACTTGTGTGGTAAAGGTAATACATGGTAAAGCTACATGGTAATGTCATGGTAAAGGCATGCATAGCAATGGCATGCATGGTTCCATCATACATCCACAACTGCACATACTACACAGATCCTATCACGCCATCATAACTATTGACCTAAACTTCCACTATGAACATCCACTCCAAGCCGTAGAAGTAGATTTCCATCCCTATTTTCTTTTTCTGTATTTCCTCTATTGTATTATTTTGTTTCAGAAGGTTACTTAGGGGTTTAGATGTGTTATTATTATTATTATTATTATTATTATCAATAAAAGCCTTTGTATTCATATGTAGCCAATGACATCCAAAGCTGTCAAAGCATAGATACGTGTGTCGTTTGCAGCAACTGTACAGGAAGAGTTTGCTGTTTTGTGTCGGATGGTGAGAAACATATGAACTGCTATATACTGTACACCTTCCCATCTCTGCTTCCAGGATCCCCTTCATACTTTGACAAGCAGAGGGTTCTCTATGTAACACATGCATAATCTACAATGTTACAGAACACGACAGTGGATAAAATCCATACCCTCAGCTATGTTTTGCCACTGGATGTCCAGATATTGGTCGCGGTCCGGTCTTGTGTGCTCGTGGTAGAACCCCAAGGAGTGTTTCACCTCATGCTGTATGATTCCTTTCGACATGCAATATGTTTCATCCAACGAGAGATACTGAGCCCCGCCAATCTTCCCAATGTAGGACCAGCAGCTGAAGAAAGACAATAAACGTGAGGACTGTAGTCCTGCAGAAGTACAACTGATCTCTTCTCCACAAAACACAAACTCAGAGCCTCATTTACAATGATTTGGCGTAGGGCATTACCGCAAGTCTTTTTGCTGCGCTGCGCCAAATTTGAAAGGGCATGAATGCACCATATTTCAGAGATACAGTACATTCCTGTCCTGTCGGCCAGCCACAGCACGCAATTTGGTGCCTAGCCCAATGCAGGCACCTTTGCACCATGTGTTGTTGGCAGGATTGTTTTTGTGCCGGAAGGAACACCTTCCTGCACAAAAACATTCCATCGAGGCGTTTTCCTCTTTCTATGCAGCACACCTAGAAAGATGAAACAATGAAGAGAAATAAACCTATGCCTCCTCGTTACGTCTGTCCTGGGGATGCATACAGTTTTGACACATTCCCAGGTTTACAGATCCTCGTAAATCTGAGACTGCATCAAAACCTATGGGTGTTGTGTGGGAACACCCGCTGCAATGCCCATGGAACGCCTCCCTGACGCAGTGTAAGGCAACGCAGTGACTTGCGATGCGTTGCCTTACACCATATCTACGAGGCAATGAAAAGCCACACAAAATGGCTTTGCGTGGCCTCATAGATATGGGTCTGCACTCTGTGCTGCTGGAGTGTCATAAAAAGTGACACACCAGCAGCACAAGGGGCTTGTAAATAAGATCCACAATGTTGTGGTATTTGCTATTCTTTATTATTGGTGAATTGTAATGCATGTGAGGGCTGTTCAAAGCATGTAGTAGTATGGGGAGTAGGAGCAGGGATAGGAGGATATGCAAATTAGACATAAACCATGATAACGAGGAGAGAGATTTTGGGGCAACTGATTCTTTTATTGTGGAAAAGCACAAATTGTGTAAAGGTTTGGATTCTTTTTAAGTGTACTTAAGTTCTGAAAATACATTCCCTTTAGTTTGTTGAAATAAAATATATGTTTCAGGAAACCTCTGCAAAAACATGTGCCTGAAGAAGTCCATCACATAAAAAGTAGAAGAAAATGTGCTTGTAAAAGCTGGAAAACTTTACAAACTGTGTAAATTGAGAAGAGGGTAAAGTTTGATTATTTAGAATACCTTTAAAACTCTGCCTGCCACTAGATTATCTCTGACCTTAGGAAAATCAGATTGATCCAGAAGAGAAGGCAAGAAAGAATACATAGGACACTGCAGAGAAGCTGTGGTCAAAATGCCTCTCCTGGCATGACCCAGAGAGCTGCTGGTGAGTGGTGTTAGAGAACCACTGTTGTTTAGGCAAGTGTGGTTGATGATCTGTTAATTGCCTAGCTCAGGGGTACTAGTTTTTCAAGCACAGAAAGATAAAATGTTGTGTTGAATCTTTTGGGCTTCAAACTCATGGTCTGTAGGCTTCACATGTCACTGCAGCAGGCACTCTACCCAACCATCCACCAGAGTGAGGTCAAAGCAAAAGAGAAATCAGAGATCTATGAGTGCCAGCGTCATGTCATGTCTGAGCTGCGTGATGGGTTTGCCATTATAATTATAATGCAATGAAGAGGACCTGCCAGCTTTGGTATGGAGACCATCTTGGAGCTGACAAAAAGCATGTTTTACTCTCTATTAACCATCATTTATTCTAAACAAACCAAAACTCTGCATATTCAAGCCATAAAATGTGCTCTCCTACAGAGGAGAACTTGTCGGTGCAGGCATTTCATGGCCAGTCCTCTGTGTGCAGATAGGTAGGGCCGCCACTTCCTAGATCTGAACTCTGGTACAATCTGTTAACACCACTATGTCAAACTTACCTCTGCTAAAGCAAAGATGTGTTCATTCTAAAAGAATGGCATCCTTGTACATGTACTATCCCATTAGTAAAAATGGACACAAGGATACAGCATGAATAAACCCGATGATTCTGACATGATGCAGAATACAATGCAGCCAGCCAGGCCAACCCTTCTTAAAATGGTAAGTCCTGAAGACACCCAAAAATGTGCGGAATCCCTGAACATTTTTTAAAATATATATTTCATTAATACATTCCTTCAGAGCAGCCACATTTAAAAATATATATTTTTAAAGCCTATCTGAAAGCTATTTTGGCCAAATTTCGATTATTTTGAATAATTTTGAAGAATCACTAGCATCGAATATGTAATAAAACAAACTCTGTTTCAAACTTTTTTTTAAAGGAAACAGGTGCAGTATACCAACTTAGAATGTTCTACCTCTAGAGGCTGCTAACTGACATTTTCCCCGAGTGTGGAGTTTTCCTATGGTAAAGACAGGGAAAAGTGTATTGAACTTAAACATATGTAGTAAAAATATTTCTATACAGGATGCCTGTGCACACGTTGTAGTGATATGCAGAGCAAATTCTGCGTCTATGAATTTATGAAATATTGGGAGAACCACGACAAAAAACAGTCAAACAAATAATACATAAGAGGAACACTCCAAGTATCACGTGTTCTCTGTGTTTAATGAAGATCGATTGCCCAGCCAACACGTGTTTTGTCAGGGTGAAAACCCACGACTTCTTCAGGGCTAGAGGATGTACAATGACACAGTATCAGACACTACAGCACATTACAAAGTATGTACTGATTGTTATGGCGACACGTGATTTAGTGCAGAAACACCCTTGGTGACATACCCATAGTAGTGTGAACAGTTACTGGAGAATGGATAGGCCCTATAGGTGGAGTAAAGTCCAGTGGTGTGAGAGGGTGTCAAGAGACTTTCTCGTTTGGCACGTGAGTTCTGTGGGCGCATAGTAATGTGACGCTGGTGTAACGTGCAACATCTTTGTGACTAGCAAAGTCTAGATATAGTATCTCATTTATGCAGTAACATCATAATTTGTGAGCATATTAGTTAGTCATAGCGTACCATAATAGCTGTATCTCGGCATGGTATTTAGTGGTGTCTAAACTACGTATAATAATGCTTAAGTAGTAAAATACATCTAACAAAGTTCAAAACAAGACACGATCTATCAAAAAGTGGGGGGAGAAGGGAGAGAGAAAGTCAAGGAGAAAGAGTGAAGGGGAGAGTGTATCCAATCTATAGCACGGTCAGGAGAGCAAATATGTATGTGAAGTATGGATCAATAATCCATCTAGACCATGTGCTTATTGATCCATACTTCACATACTCTTGTCTTCACAGATCGATCAACTTTCAGCTATCTCGCCCAATAGGTTTGAATGAATACTTTGGATATTAGCTACCTTCCGTTTAAGACAGAGGAGCCCCGGTGAAGTACAGTTTCCCTACGCTTCAATTTCTTATCTTCGTTTGGGAGAACTTCTTTTTTTTACCCCCGGTCGCTGCTTGCTCATCAGCAGGGCACCCACTTCAGGACGCCGCGCTTCATGTTTGTACAGCATGTGCATTTTTCCACTACTATGTGAACAAACTTTGCCTTTTGTTTTATGAGCACAGTGTCCGTGGACGGCGCGCTTCATGCCTCGTTTTGATGGAGCTTTTCCGGGTTTACTAATGGGCAGCGCAGGAGTCCGTGGCTACAGAAGTGCTGCAACATTACTTATGAAAGAATGTTTACGAGTTTCAAGACTTACCGCGGTTGGGCTGGGACTGCATCTGTTGTACACTCCCATAAACGCGCCCCCACCTAAAACGTTTTACATTAACACCTGTTGAAGAAAGTAACATCTAAATCTGCTACCCTCTGGCCCTACAATTTCAGGTCTCCACGAGCATGCTGTCCGACGCGTAACACAGGTGATGCCCGCTTGGTCACCTCAGAAGCGAGAACACCAAGAGGAGAAGTGTAACCGGTACTTTAGTCACCTGCCCTGGTGTCTACCCCTGTAGCCATGGCCTTTATTACGGACCGAGCCGGTTGATGTAACTTATTTAGTGCATTAAATATACCTAATACCTTTGCGCTAAATAAAACGCATTCTCCCTCCCGTCCCCTGAATAGTTTTTTTGTCCCATCTCCCCGCCTACCAGGAAGTTCACAACAAGCGAGAAAATAACGCGCCTTCCTCCAGACCTCTTTTTATGGCTAAGTTTTCTCTAATTAGTAGATAAAAAAAGTAAATTGGTCCATTCCGTGCGATAATAGGGCACACCTGGCATGCTATAAACACAATCCCCGAGGCACAGGGTGAAACAGGATCCGCTAGCCTTTTGAATTATGGCCCCAGCAATCGTCTCTCAAACAGTGAAATAGTGTGCAAGTGGCGTTTTATGCACACGTGCCCTTCTACGCTTTGTGAACGGTTTTAAAACACATTTTACTGAGCATCAAAGAAACTCCTATGCATTCTTTCATAATCAAACAGGCTGCGACTGTTGACACAGCCATACACCAATGAAATACAGTTACTCTTTTTAATGTTACGAAGAAACTCCCTGTCGGGGAGAGGGTGCGGCTTAACGGTTAGAGGGGCCGATTTTAAAGCTGAGGGATCTTGTTCGAGTCTGCCAGAAGGCTCAAACATCCGGCGATTCTGGGCAAATTACTTAATCTCCCCGTGTCTGAAACAATTAATATGTCCACTTTTAATGCAACCGGTGCTCATGTAAAGCGCTCTGATAACTTCAGATCGGGTTCCCGCTATATATACAGCAAAAAAGAAAACAAACACACATTTTTCCTCTATATGAACCCTGTTGGAAAGTAGGATCTTTCTTGCATAGTTACCCCCACTTTTTGCCTGGTGTCAGTGTGTTTTGGCTGTAATACACTGGGATCCTGCTAGTCAGGGGCCCAGTCTCTGTCCTCAATTAACGGGTAAGTGCTTTGTACACCCCACAATTGGCATACAATTGTACCCCTTTAAGTTCCTAGTATATGGTACTAAGGTACTTAGGGCATTGGCACAACCGGGGTCTCCCATGGGCTGCAGCATGTATGTGCCACCCATGGGAACCCATGCAAACTGTGTCTGCAGGTCTGCCACGGCAGCCTGCATGAATTGGTGCATTACCCTTTCACTTGAGATATAAGGTTTCCATTATATCCCGGTCACTGGACTTAAAACGTATGTCACCCTGAAGGTAGGCCTTACAGCCCACTGGCAGTGCATGGTCCTAAGTGTGAGGGTGTCCCTGCACAAGCAGAGGCCCCATACAAACCCCAGAGTCCATTCTCTGGCTTTGCAAGTGCAGGGAAGCCATTTTAAGGTATGTAGTGGACACTGTCCAAGTCGAGATGTCCAACTACGTAATGGCTTCATCGAACCTGGTCATGTTTGGTATTAAACATGTCGGGATCATGCAACTACACCGATTCCAGTGTTAGTTACATGATACCATGTGCTGGAGGGCTCCTTAGAGGATCCCCCATGTCTACCTGTGTAGCCTTGCAGGGTCTGCGTGCAAGCTGGTGTTGCCTCCGACCCTAGACACTGTTCTGCCCTCCTGCTGCTGAGCTTTACTCGGGCAGGGGCAGGCAGAACAAAGGAATTCCTGGAGAGGAGAGGTGTAGCCACCTCTGCTTTAGAATTAGGTGTCTTAGGCTAGGGTGGGGGTCCATCCGAGCGCCTCCAGACCGCTTTGAAGGGCACATTTGGTGCCCTCCTGGCATAAAACAGTTTTGCCCAGTTCAGGAGCCCTTGGCTCCCGCTCTGATGCAAGACCCTCCCTGTCCTGCTCCTTCCCTGGGAGGTGCCCAGAGCTCCTCTAGGTGGCCACTTGCTTCTTCCATCTTGAATCTTAGATGGGCAGAGGCCCCTGGGAATATCTGACTGGTTAGGCTACCAGAGTAGCGTCCCTGACCCCTCCTGATAGGTGGGTTACTGCAGAAGTAGTCCTACCTCCCTTCTGGGTTACTTAAGGGCTCGCCTGAGGGTGGATCCTTAGATTCATCTGGACTTCATCTGAAAGAACTGACTTACTTCCTGTGAAGATTTGTCTCTCTTCTGCTGTTGGGCACCGAACTCTGCTGCTGGACCGAGCCACAAACCAAGAAAAAGACCTACTGCAACGTCTGCTCCATGCTCTTCCAACTTCTGCGACTTCTATGGCTGTGCATCCTCTTAAGTCTCCCCTGTCTTTGCCTGCATGAAAATAACAAGAAGGAATCTCCTTTGGAGTGAAGGAGTCACTCCCCTGCATCTGCAGGCACCTTGACGACGAAAACAGACTTGTGGATCCTGCTGTCCCACGGACACCTCCCGGCTCTGCAACATAGCTGGTGGTTTGTTGGCTCTCCAGAGGCTGAAACAGTCTTCTCTGCAACTTGGGAGACTGTAATCCTTCTCCAGCCAACTGGAACCGCATCCCTGTGCACTGTGTCTGTTACCAAGGCTTGTTAGCTCTCCTCACTGAAGATCGTCAAGCTCCAAGAAGCCCGAGACTTCAGCATCACACAGCCACAAGAGGGATGTGGTCCCTGCTTCTCCAGCCACGTGGGCATCCATCTTCTGTGTGCTGATGAGGTCTTCCTGCGACTCCCTGTGCCTGCTACCAGAAGGTCCTCTTGGGGTCTCCATCGATTCCTGCTGGCTCTCCTGTTTGCTGAGATCTGGGCCCGACTTCACATGGCTGGGTGAGTCCCACGGAACGTGCTGGTCTGCAACTAAGCATTGTTTCCTGCAATATGTGTGTTGCCTTTGCCAATGCCACTGACACTCCTGCATTCTTCAATCAGCATGGGACAGCTCGTGGATGGCCCCTGTGCTCCTGCATCGTTGCCTGGGCTCCACAGCTGCATCTTCAAGACCTTCGTGCTACAGCAAAGTACTTCCTACAAGGGCTGGCATTGTGCTCCTGATTCTCCTGGACACCTCCAGGTGATTTGGACTCTGTGCTCTCCTTTTGCAGGCACGTCTCGACCAGAATCCATGTTTGGATGCCACCAACCTGGTTCAAAAGACTCTGTAGCCGCCAGACAGCCGAGGTCCTCTAGTAACTTCAACGGGCGGTTCCAACACCACATTGCACCTATGCACCTGGGCTCCCTGGTGTAGGTATCCTGGTTCTCTGGGTATCAAAGGGTGGAAATGTCCTCTAACCTCTCTGATTGCAACAGGTGTCCTTGGGGGTCCTCTGAGAAGGGTCCTGAATCCGTAAAACTCCAACCACGACTTCCCCATGTTATCCAATGGACACTGACCCGGCATATCACCTCTGCACGCAGACGCCTTGGTGATTCTAGCTACTTACCTTTAGTGGTTTCTTACTTCCCCTCGTCCACAGATTCTTGGATGGCTATCCTGTTTGGGTACTCACCTCACAAACCATTTTCTTAGTATATGGTATGGCCCCCCCATAGGAGTCCATGGGTTTTATATACTTTACTTACCTGTTTTGAAGTATATTCTATTGTGTATTGATATCTCCAGGTAGGAGATCCAGGTAGGAGATATACCAAGCTAGTTTTAGTGTTGGTATATAATAAATACAAGGTATTTTTCCAACACTGGTGTGGTTCTTTCTTGTGTGTAAGAAAGACTGACTGAGTGGTAATGTACCCGTTTTACACCCTCCTGAATGAGCCTTAGCTGCTCTCCACAGCTACCCATTGAGAGCTTTGGTTATCAGGTACCAATACAACTATCACTAAGGGTTATCTGGACTCAGTGCAGAGTGCATCAACAATAGGTATACACCATATACCTAGCCAGCCTCCTACAAACCCCTATAGTAACCTCTTGTGGGTGATGTTTGGGTGTAGGTTTTATGATAGTATGTAGATGTCTCAGGGGAGGTTGTCTTGGACCCTACACTATGGGATGAGTGGCGAAAGGAGCTATGTTGTGATGATCTTTGCAACACACCCATTGCTTTTGCTGTCTCATTATCTTTCTTTATTTTTTCTAGATGATGCTTCCCATCAAAGGAGAGAGCTAATAAGTTATGTTGAACTTCAGCTTAAAGCCTGATACCCTTAGTCAGGCACGTGTCCTAAGTAGCAGATTTGAATTAATGCCCCTAGCTGCTGTGTCAGCTGCATCCAGGGCACAGCGTATTCTTGTATTTGATATAAGAGTGCCCTCTGAGGCAAGCTGATATGCCCTTTTTTATGCTCTTCGGGAATATGCTGGAGAATCTCCTCCATCTCGTCCCACTGGGCCCTGTAAGGGACCGATGGAGTTTGCAATCCTCATATGGTTAGCAGATTGTGCAGCCACTCACTTACTCTCAGTGTCTATTTTCTTATTCTCTTTATCTGGTGGGGGTGCATCACCAGATGTCTAAGAGTTTGCCCTTATATGGGCTGTGGCCACGACTAGGGAGTCAGGTGTAAGTTTTTCCTTAATGTTTGTAGGGTCAATTGGCGAGGGCTTGTATTTTTTTATCGACACTGGAAATGATAACTCTAGCCCTAACGGGGTCATTGAAAATGTCTTGAATATGCCTGAGCATTTTCCTAAGCATTGGCAGATATTGTGCCGAACATTGATTGGACGAGAGGGTTTCAAACAAAACATTGGCCTCTACAGGCTCCAATTGTAGAGGATCTTTACGGAAAGTAGCCGCCCTACTTATCAGGTCATGATAAGCTGTTGTATCATCAGAGGGAGAAGGTCTGGGCGGATATAGATCCAGGTCAGTATTATCAGGTGGATCTGCATCATATAACTCCCATGGATTGTCCTGAGGTGGGATTGAGTATTGGTCTCCATCCCCCCATCCCCTGTGTAGGGGTCTAGTGAACCCTCAGGTGACTCTGTAATAGGGTGAACAGGTGAGAGTGGTGGTGATGGGTGCACACAGCAGGCTGTGATGGTGGTTAGCTGGAGTGCAGTGGGCTGGTAGTCTTAGCCTCCTTTTTATTCTTCATTGGAGGAAGTGGAATATCCAAAGCCTTTTCAAAAGACAGCTATCTTTTTGCAGGTTGTGCCCCTGAGCTACAGGGTCTGGTGAGGATACACCCCGTATCTGGGTGAATCATTGGGTGCTTTTGCCTTCAGTCCAACTCCTGGTGAAGTCTGTCAAGCACCAGTTCTGCTGTATCCACTGAGTCTTTGGAAACAATGAGTGTTCGGCTCCGAAGTAGGTTTAGCCAATGCTATTTTAGGCGCCGATGCTTTGGGCTCCAAAGCCGATTTTCTCGGTGTTGAGGTCGTCTCGAGTCCAATGTGGTGGGCTTGGGGTTGACGATCTGCTGTTTAGGCTATTTTGTAAGTGCCAAGCCGTGGCTGGACATGGCCAAAGCAGCCAGTCTGTGCCAACCATGGCCAAAAGGCAGTGGTTGCTCAACAACAATCTTGTTTTTTTGGTACAGAGGTAGTTGAGTTTTCATCACCGTTTGCGGTGGCCTGGGATGAGGTGGAGGGGGTACAGTACTGATGGTTTGCCCTGAAGTGATGTTGTGCATTTCCATGTGAGATCCGGAGCTCTCATCAGGAGGAAGGGTGTCTTAGTCGCAGCCAATGGATGGGCCTCTACCTCGAGCTCTGGGTCTTCCGAACCAAAGAGGTCTGGTTTTTCTTCAGTGGTGCGTGGAGACATTTTGAGTCGTCGAGCCCTTCGATCTCTGAGTGTCTTTTTAGAGCAGGTTGGCTCCTCATGTTCGGGGGAGAGGAGCAAGTTACACACCTGATGTAGGTCAATGTGTGGAAAAAGCGTGGTGAGATTGGGCAAAAACAAAAAGGCGTCTGTTCCACCACCAAGTGGACATCTCTTGGAGAGAACACCGAAGTAAAATTCCCCCCCAAAGGGCGAAGGCCCAACGGGGACACGGCCAAATGGAATCCCTTGGACAAATTCGACGTCTACAGTATAACCAGGGAGATAGGGATCAAACCGCAACCTAAAACAATACCGACGGTATCAGAGAAATGACCGACGACAATGTCGAACCAGGGCAGAGGACACATCTGAACCTGGCGGCGGAAAAAAATAATCTATCAATGGAGTTGAGGACCATGCACATTGCAAGCAAGAGGTGGAGTCACTGTACTGCGTGACACGAAAGACTTCTTCAAAGAAAAATAGCTTGCACACATCCGAGCCCAACACTAGATGGCAGATTTATGCTAAGCATGTGTATCTACAGCCACACAAATCTCAAGCATAGGGTTTAGGAAATAGAAGGGACAATCTCAAGCTGGACAGACTAAAACAAAGAGAGCCAACAAATAGGAAGCAAGTAAACACGAGTTACAAACCACAAAGCCAATAGTAAGCCATTGGCGGAATGTATTGCCAGGGAAACTTTTCAAATGTCTCCAAGATGCCATTAGCAAACCGGCCTCGACCTACAAATAGGGTAAAATGCCAGACCAGTGTTTTGTGCAATATTGCCTACATTTTTGGGCATTTTTCATAATTTCCTTTGCGGATAATACTCAAAATTCAGCAATAGACAATGTCAGCACATGTAAAGCAAGGAAAGAAGGAAACTACTCACTACTCAGAAGTTTTATATTTAGCTGTTTCACCCAGATGTGACCCTAGGGCACACTTATGATATAAACTGGGAAGCCTGAGCTCTCACTTTTGCTGTGCCCTGCTTTTATTATTATTATTATTATTAAATTTCTAAGGCGCACAGCTACCCGGAGGTTTCCCGGCGCCATCGGACCCACGCAAGAAGAGGGGGCTAACCTATTGATTAAATAACCACGTTTTTAGGTCTCTGCGGAATTTATAATAAATAGTTTCCTAAAACCTTATACAATCAAAGTAACCAGCAGCATGCGGAGCAGCATCAGGAAATGGACTTGACGCCCTTTGTACAGCACCTTGCCAATTAGAAAGCTAAGTCTATAATGAGGAAAACAGGTCCCAGGAGTTTCTCTGCTTATAGAGTAGAAGGTGTCAGTCCTTGTCGCACCACGATGCAAACGGTGACCAATGTGCATATATAAATCTGGCATATGGCCTTGGGTGTCACTTTGTGACAGTATTCAAGTAGGCTTTCATGGCCACTATTGTGGGGCTGACACCACAAGGGTCTCTCAAATATACTTCTGCCCTTACTTCCATTCCAGGCGAGACAGATCATGGTCCAGGGCCTTATTCTGTCACGCCTGGACTTCGGAAATGCCCTCTTTCTGGGAGCCCCGCAATCCACTCTGAATAAGCTTCAGGTCATTCAAAACTGTGCCGCTCGAACGCTTCTTCAGACTCCCCGTCGATCTCCTATCAGTCCTGGCCTTAGAAGTCTACATTGGCTCCCAGTCCGGGAGAGAATTAAATTCAAGGCCCTCTGTATCACCCACAGGGCCTTCTGGAAGACAGGCCCCGCCATAAATCAACCGCTGATCACTCCCTACCGGCCGATTAGACAGCTTAGGTCATCCTCCTCTCTTCTTGCCAAAGTACCCAGGATAAAAAGAACTAGATGTGGTGGCCGCTCGTTCTCGTACAACGCGGCCAAGCTATGGAACTCTCTCCCCGCATCTGCGATCAGAGTCTAATATACTCTCATTCCGTAAGCTCCTTAAGACTTCTCTGTTTCAATAAACCTGGACAGCCCCAAGTGTCTTTTATGCCCGTATTGTCCGTAGCGCTAGGACGCCTAAGGGTAGCTATCGCGCTCAACAAATTGTCATTCATTCATTCATTCATTCATATGAGGTAAGAGGTAAAACCTAGCCCTGGCATTATGACCAGGTGAGATTGTGTTTGTAGGGTCTGAGAAGACATACCCTCCCCCAGAGCTGATGTTCAAGTAGTTGGTCTCCATTTTGCGGTCAGTGAACTGGACACAGGTCAGCGTATTGAACTCCTGTAGTGCTGCCCGGATCAGAGCCTTGGAGCTATCGCCTGGGTGAGGGTGAGACAAAAGGGATTGAAAGCAGAGTTAGGATGGAAGGAGGATGACACTGCCGCTGGTAGATCTACACCAGGACTTCCTGGAGGTCACAAAACACAAACATAGCAGCTGCACTGACAACCAGCATAGTCGTCAGTGCCAGATCGACTTATGGAAAAATCAAATAACTCTTGGGGAATGTGGTCAATCCAACGCAGCTTCCATTACAACACATTCCATTACAACGCAAGCCATTACAACGCATATTCCATTACAACGAAAATTACAATTCTAACACCGCCGGGTGCTTACCTCAGGGAAAGTGCTGGTCAGTGAGGGATATGCACTGTAATGACATGCGTTGTAATGGCATGTATTGTAATGGATCCTGCGTTTTATTGACCGCATTGTAAAGGCATTGCGTTGTAATGCCTGTGTTGTAATGGATGTTTCCCCTCTCTAGGTGGTAGTTAGCCTGGCCTGCGATTAATTCCCCCCAAGTTGCAATGGTCTTCAAAGTCATCAGGCAACTACTCCACCCACATTAGCCAATACTGTGGAGGTGTTCTCCATCTCCTGATACTGCAAAGGCGCCTTCACGAGCATTTGGAAGGAGCCCAGGTGTTCCATCAAGAGCTATCAATAACCACTGTGTCGAGGAGACCCTCTGCCCCACTGAGCTTGCACTCTATGTGATGACCCCATCCAATCCCCACTGTTCGAAAGCGAAGCCATACCTTTAGAAGTCTGCAGAGTGAATGAGGACCCTCTCCAATGGTGCAAAGGAGACCTCATATCTCTATCAACATGCAAGGCAAACGAAGACCTCCTCCAGTAGCCCATGCTATGAATTAAGACATCCTTATTCTATCAGGATGGCCTGTGCTTCAAGTACTTCTGCATGCTGTTGTGTGGGAGAAACCCTAGCCCCCATCAGCCTGTATTGTGAAGGAGAACCACTAACCTGTATTATGAAGAAGAGCCCCCAATGTCCCATAAGCCTGAATTGTGAAGAAGAGCCCCTAACTCCCATCAACCTGCACTGTGAAGGAGAACCCCTAAGCCCTATCAGCTTGTGCTGGGAAGGAGAATCCCTAAGTCACATCAGCCTGTATTATGAAGGAGAGCCCCTAAGTCCCATCAACCTGCACTGTGAAGGAGAACCATCTGCCTGTATTGTGAAGGAGAACCCCTAAGCCTTATCAGCTTGTGCTGGGAAGGAGAAACCCTAAGTCACATCAGCCTGTATTATGAAGGAGAGCCCCTAAGTCCCATCAACCTGCACTGTGAAGGAGAACCACCTGCCTGTATTGTGAAGGAGAACCCCTAAGTCCCATCATCCAGTCTAGTAAAGGCCTTAACACGCACCTGAGATAATACAGTAACACGCCCTTGTATTACACACATCAAGCAGTAAGGCAGGAGTACTCGCTGCTGACGTCACCAAGTAAAAGGCCTCCCAACCAGTCAGTTTTACATGAGGACTTTACAAAAGACAGTGCTAAGTAGAAAGCCTCAGTTGCCACTGCTGCATACACTCCCTAGAGATGATCTGGTTAAGGGGCTTATCCCCCTCTACCAGGTGCCCAGTCATAAGTCACAGTGCTGTAACCACCTAGTGTATGGAAGAACAATACATATATCTCACTATATTCAGGAGCCAGAATGAAGGGCACAGTGACGGTCCCATCTGTGGAGCTTGGCCAGATGCATTGGTTACACGTCACAGCACTGCGGGTCAGCTGCCTCCTGATGTCCCCCTGGATCAAAAGGATCGAACTTCCTGAAGGAAAAAGAGGAAATGAGAGATTGGGGGGAGGGGGACTGTCACTTGCAAGCAGTAACATCTTAGTTTGTAAAACACTCGCTGCACACACTGATATTCTGAAGATTAAGGGACAGCATTCTTAATCAGGCAGCAGAAACACGGATGTATGACGGAACCACGCGTTCCGTTGTAACTCATGCCGTTACAACGAGGCTGTTACAATGTGAATGCCATTACCACCCATTTTTTTTACAACGCATATGCTTTTACCACGCATGCCTTTACAACGGATTTCATTGTAAAAGTATGAATTGTAAAGGCATATGCATGGTAAAGGTTTTACCAGTAAATATAAGTATTTTACAGGGAAGTATAAACCCATTATAATATATATATATATATATATATATATATATATATATATATATATATATATATATAGATATATATATATAGATATATATAGATATTTATATATATACTTCAATTCCAATTCACTCGATAGGGATCGGGCGCGACCACCAAGTAAACGACTAGATGCAATTTTCCTTTTACTTGCGCTTTATTTAATCCGCTGTAACGCGTTTCGGCATTGCTGCCTTGGTCACACACGGAGCGTTGTTTAAACATCATATTTAAAACCCCGGAACCTCTGGTCACATGATTCTCAGCAACGACTACAACTGAAACAGACTCGTGTTTACTCTTCCTACGGAGGATTTTCCACAATTCATCCATATACTCCAAAGCGGAGAAACAACTTAATTAAATACATCTTGTTTCTGTGAAAATCAATATAATCATGTCTTGAAATTAATTAAATTTGACATTCCAAAAACACGCTTTCATTCCCATTATTTTTCATTACTGTTCGATGCGTGTTATAACCATTGTAATGAGAACTTTCATTGTTCTACCCCATAAAGTGCAAGTGCAAGTTCAAATTGTGAACATGTTATAGCCCTTATCAATCGGATTTCTCAGGTCTCGAACATTCTTACAAATGCTTCCACCCCTTTTGGGTCACACATTAATAATCATGTGTAGGAATGTAAACTAAACTGTCAGTGCAAGTGCAATACTTTTTCTTACAAATCACATTTTCTTAAATTTTGACATTTCTGAGTAAACGTCTGTTACAGTGGTTTTCAGTTGTTGTTCACTACATACCGTGTAACATTAAGATGTATATATATATATGGTATATATAGTTAGGACCTTGTTTCCATAGGAAAAGCATTTTTTGACTTGCCTATAACTATGGCGTCATTTTCATGTCATGAAAGTTTCCAAATAAAGTGCCAAATTAGGTTCTGGTTGTCATGGGAAGTTTGGGGGTGATCCGTGCCGTGGGGACCGAGAAATAGGTGTGCAAAAAAAGGGTGTGTTTGTAGTGTTAATTCCCATAGGAATGCGTTGTCGAACCTACAGCCCGAACCACTGGACAGAATTACACCAAATTTTGCAGAAAGGTAGATGTTGTTACGCAGATTGTGCTTATTTGGTGCAAATCCGTCCAGTAATTTTTAAGAAATTTAGGCCAAAATTATAGATATATCTCTGGCCGCAGATATTTTGCAATGGTTTTGCGATAAGTAGCAGATGCACACGCCAACAGGAATGCTGTGATTGGCTGGCCGCAACCTGAACAGAAAGTTGCAGCCACCATTTTATCATCTGGGAACAGTTTCCAGGGCTGAAAATGTGTGTCAAACACCACAGAAGGGGTTAGGGTGGAGATACTCTGACCCTATTTTGGAGAAATGTGTGTGTTAGTGACACAAGTTATGTGTCCAAAACTGAATTTTTTTATCATGCGTGATATTCGCGATGACTATGCAATCACCAGCGTGGCCTTTCGTGTACCGTCGCGGGGACATTGCGACGTCATCGTGCATATTGGTGAAAATATATTAAAAAATATATATTTATACACACTCCCTGGTCACTGTCACACACTCATGTATGCACTCACAAACTCACTCAGACACGTATACACCCATTCACATAACCACTCACACACTTACACATTCAGTCACATACCCACTCAGATACTCATGCACTCACTCACATGCCCATTCAGGTACTCATGCGCCCACTTAGAGACTCACTCAGAGAGTGATGCACCCATTTACAGACCCACTCAGAAACTCATGCACCTACTTAGAGACCCACTCATAGACTCATGCATACAGTTTCATACCCACTTACAGACTCTTACACCCACTCATAGACCCACTCAGATACTCATGTACCCACTTACAGATCTACTCACACACTTACGTATGCCCTTAAAGAACCACTGAGACACTCATACACCCACTCACAGATAAACTCTAACACTAATACACCCATTCACATACCCATACAGTCACTCACACACTCAGTCACAGACCCTAGCAGAGACTTATGGACTCAGTCACTCACTCACTCACTTATGCACTCAGAAACTCACACACCAACTCACAAACTCACTCAGATATACACGCACCCACTCACTCACCTAGTCAAGGCTTATGCATCCACTCACAGAGCCACCCAGACACTCACCCTCCCAGTCACAGACCCACTCAGACACGCATGCATGCACCCATTTACTCACCCACTCAGAGAGTTACACTCTTACTCACAGACACATTAAGAGACTCATACACCCACTCACAGATCCACTTAGACACTCATACATCCACTCATGGACCCACTGACTTTTGAAG
The DNA here is from genome assembly GCA_963921515.1 of Calotriton arnoldi. Lineage (NCBI taxonomy): Eukaryota > Metazoa > Chordata > Amphibia > Caudata > Salamandridae > Calotriton > Calotriton arnoldi. The sequence continues at coordinate 149,681 of CAWUFW010019963.1, forward strand.
CAGTGGCAGCATGCCGCACTTTAGCTTCAGATGTTTAAAGCTAAAGAGTGGTGTGCCGCGTTTGGTCCAAAATAAATAAATGGAAAACAAATGCTATGGCCTCCCAACTTTTGTATTGATTTTCTTTTTGTAGCAATCGCGGTATGCTGCACATTAGCTTCAGATGTGTAAAGCTGAGGCGCAGCGTGCAGCGATTGATACAAAATTAAATAAATAGAAAAAAAGGCCATGCAGCCGAAGCAATTTTTTTCTATTTATTTACTTTTGTAGCAATAGCGGCATGCCACACTTTTGCTTAAGATGTTTAAAACTAAAGCGTGGCATGCCACCATTGCTACAAAAGTAAATAAATGGAAAATAAATGTGGCGTCCGCCTGCCTTTTTCATCTTATGCCCCTGCAATGCACTGCTTATGTCCTCACATATTACATCACTCATGACATGATCAGTGACATCACTGATGACATTTCAAATGACATCACTGATGACCACTGATGACATCATCCATAGAAGCACTCACACACCCCCTCACACCCCTACACAACCTCTCATACACACACACACACCAACACAATCACCCACATACTTGTTCACACACCCATACAAGTACTCACACAACCACTCACTCATCCATAGACCCACTCACACACCCACTCACTCACTCATACAGCCACTCACACAAATACTCACTCACACATACAGCTACTCATACAACCAGTCACTTACCCATAAAGCCACTCACACAGCCAAACACTAACTCATACAGCTACTCACACACCTGCTTATTTACCTGTACAGGTACTCACATACCCACTCACTCACCCATACAGCCTCTTAACACAGCCACTCACTCACCCATACAAGTACTCACACACTCACTCCCACACCAACACAACCACTTACTTACCCATTCACACATCCATTTAAGCCCTCACACAACAACTCACTCACCTATACAAACATTTACACAGACACTTACTCTACAATACAGTCACTCACACACCAACTCACTTAACCAAACATCCACTCAAACAGCCAGACACTCACTTATACAGCTACTTACACAGCCACTCACTCACCATACAGCCACTGACACACTCACTCACCAATACAGTCACTCACACAGTCACTAAGTCACCCACACAGCTACTCACACCCCCATATACACCCATACAGCACTCATACACCCACTCATTACGGATTTCTTCTTCCCATGGCCCCAGAAAGAGACAACATGTGTTGTAATTTTGGACTTAACCCATGACAGTATCTACCATATAGCATTACGTCCCTTCAATTATTAAGAGACCTGCCTAATCTTCCTATGACCTTATGTATTGGCCCTTCCATCGTACATAAGGGACACAAAAGACTTCCTGAGCAAACTGAATGAAGTTAAATGGGAAGATGAATTTATGTTAATCACTATGGATGTGAATTCACTCTACACCATTATTGACCACAGTCTTGGTATTAGATGCTGCCAACGCTTCCTAGAGGAGAGACTCATCCAATACCTTGAACACACAAATATGATAGTGGAGATGATGAGAGTCTGCCTCCACAACAATATTTTTATGTTCAATGGGACCATGTATAAACAGCTACTGGGGATAGCAATGGGTACATGTTTCGCCCCCAGCTTTGCTAATCTCTTTCTGGGGGCCTGGGAAGAAGAAATCCGTAATGATCAAACCATTTCCCACATGTTGGATCAAGCCATTATATGGCTTCGTTACATAGACAATTTATTCGTCGTATGGAAGGGTATTGAGGAAAGTGCAGCTAACCTCATTGAGAAACTCAAGGATAATGATTTCAACCTGAAATTGACATACACAACAAGTAGACACTCTATCGAATTCCTAGATGTTCTAGTGGAGGTCAGTGGCAACTGCCTTAACACCAAATTACACCACAAAAACACGGCAGGAAACAGCTTGCTTCATGCTCTCAGCAGCCACCCAGATACCCTGCAATGGAGTATCCCCTATAGGAAGCTGCTGAGAGCAAGAAGAAACTGTAGCACAGAAGAAGCATACCTCGCTGAATGTAAAAACATGATTGAGAGATTCAGGGAACAAGGTTACCCTAACTGGGTCCTGAAAAGAGCCATGAATAAAGCAAAGAGGATCCCAAGAGAAAAGACTCATTTTGAGGCATTAAAATGGAATCTAACAAGATTTCTAATATACTGACCAAGAACTGGAAAATATTTACTAATGACCCTGTTATAGGACACAGTTTACCTAGACATCCCATGGTCACATCTAGGAAAGGGAGACGTCTCAGAGACATTTTGGTCAAAAGTGACATCAATAACAAAACCATAGGACCGCAACAACACCTTCAGGGATTCTTTCCGTGCGGCCACTGCAGGATTTGCTAGTTCAGCTTTATGAAGAAAGCATATGGAACACCCAGCATTACCAAAACTATCAGCCAATTTCTAACATGCAGTACTACCTTTGTAGTCTATGTTCTGGAATGTCCCTGCACGCTGAGCTATGTAGGGAGCACTACTTTCGCAGCCAAGACAAGGATACTTGAACACTTAAGGGCCATTAACAACAGGGACATGCACTATCCGGTGGGCAGACATTTTGAGGAATACCATTTGTTGAACAGTTCCCTACTTAAATACTATGCAATAGAAAAGGTACAAAAGAGCCCAAGGGGGGGGCAGGGTCCTCCCTTTCAGACAGAGGGAATCGTGGCACATTGTAGACCTCCAAACAAAAAGTCCGGGTGGCCTCAACCAGGATGAGGAACTAGGAATACATCTACATGAAGAATAGGTTCCTAGATGCAAGGGACCCCCTTGGGGGGCAGGTTACAATTCTTCCCAAACACAGTCATGTAGAATTTGTATACTGCATGGAGTAGTTTAGTCATCATATGTGTGGACATTATCTGTGTGTAGATATTACCTGGGTGCAGTTATTGATTTCCAATGTTTTTAAACATGTGATTGATTTTATGTTTTTGATTTTTCACTGTTAGGAAAGGAAGGGGCCTACTCCTGGGAGGAGATGCTGACAGAGGTCACCTACCCTTTTCTTCGTGATCACGTCTCCGTGATATAGAGCACCATGAAGATAAGACTTCCCTATTTTTCTGACATTTTCTTTAAAAGATCTTGTTTTCATAATTTTCATGATTAATTTGTTAGTATTATAGAATTTGGTTTCCACAAGGTGAGAGTTTAACTATAGGTTTAAAAGCTAGCGTCTGCTGACCACATAAACAAGGAACATAAACATAGTAGCCGAGACACTCTCCTCAGACACAACATGTAGTGGGCAAGGGCCCTGTGACACACTACGAGTAACAGCCACTAGGCAAATAGACGGTTCCCTCGTAGAAGTCCCCAGATATGTACAGGCAACAACACTTTGGTGACACTATTCTTTCGCATTATGCGTACATAGCAAGAGAGTAGTAGTAACATGTGCCCCGCCAGTATACAATGAATCCTGCCACTAGCGCGAATACATGGATCGTATTAACCATAGAGTACTCTGCACAGAGGGACTATACAGAGCTCAGTAAGAGGAAGACCCCATCCCCGTAGCTAATTATTACACAGCAAACTACGAAGGGAACCGAGACACATTCCTCTTTGGATTAACCAGAATATGTGATAGTCACCTCTCCAAGATGGCGGCTATGCCCAGCCAAGTTCTGCATGTTATCCATGACGCACAAGTTCTGCCGTAGGGATGTTTCCAAAATACACACATAACCGAGGAAGCGAGGCAGAATTGCTTTTGAGCAAAGATAGCAGCATGTTAGCTGCACCCTTTGTCCAAAAGCAATGCCGGCTCCCGCAGAAGGCTGGGAGCTGGCAGGGGCTGTGGGGGCCTTGGGACTCCCCCCGCGGTCCCCAACGATGTGGCAATTGCCCCAGGGGATGAGTCCTAGGGGCCAAAAGTGGCCCGGGAGGCGGGCCGCGCTGTCCCCCTCCCTTTTTTTTATTTAAAAAAAAAAAATGGCCGGGCCCCGAGGATGGGGTCCCCGAGGCCGAAATCGGCCTGGGGAGGGAGGGCAGCACAGCCCCCCTCCTTTACAAAAAATAAAATAAATGGCCAAGCTCCGGGGGATGGGGTCCCCGGGGCTGAAAATGGCCTGGGAGGCCCGCTCAGCCCCCCTCCCTTAAAAAAAAAATATGTAAACAAAAATGGCCGGGTCTCGGGGGATGGGATCCCCAGGGCTGAAATCAGCCTGAGAAGGGGGGAGGCGCACGGCCCCCCTCCCCTTTAAAAAAAAACAAAAAAAACAAAGGCCCAGCCCCAGGGGATGGGGTACTTGGGGCATATATTGGCCTTGGGAGGGGGGCCACGCTGCCCCCCTCCCTTTGTATTTAATTAAAAATAAAAAAAATAGGTCAGGCCCCAGGGGTTGGGGTCCCCGAGGGCCAAAAGCGCCAAGGACAGGAGGGCCACACAGGCCCCTTTCCTATAATAAAAGAAATTGAGGAACCGGCAACTAGCCGGAGGCCCTGTCCCCTTTCACCACTACTCTGCAAACGCGCCTCCTGGCGCGCTCTTGGTTGGGGGATGAAGGTCTCGTCACTACTGAGGGTCCTTAGGGCAAAAGCGGCGATAATTGTTTATCGCCGCCTTGTTAATATGCCCCTCAGTACTTTTATTTTGGCGCTACTCTTCCCTTTCCCAGCGTGCAAGCAATTACCATTATGTTAATTATTACTTTGGCTGCAGAAGCCTCACAAGCACGTTTATCACAAATCACCACAACACGTCTCTATCTCCCCCTCGCACCCCAGGGCATACATACAGGAACAGGACGCATGGCTGTGGGCCTCGAATAGTCTCCTGTCCCTGAGGAAGCCTGATCTGGTTGTAGCCTCATTTCCTGATTTAGAGCCTCCTTGTTAACAACATTTGTTGTAAGTTCTTCGGCTCCTCCTGTCTCCACACATTTCAAATGTACTTTTTGGGGTTGTTTATCTGCTCCTGTCTGCACGCATTCCCTCGTCTGCCCACATTGCAAAAACTGTTTGTTTCCTGTATATTTTTATTTTTTTACAAAATATTAGCTCCAATACTTAGTAAATAATTAACTTCATTTTTTACCATATACTTTCAGAACTAGTGTCATAGCAACATCAGGAAATTTATGCGTGTTTTTTCACAGCAACTTATAGTTTTTTAAAAGATTTTGGTCCCTAATGCCTTAAAAGTCATTATTTATCTTTTAGATAATATCAAATTCGGTAGCAGCAGCATGCATTTTATTAACGCTTGACAGGTTAAGGTGCTCTGTCAAATTCTAAACATTTCAACCTCTGATGCCTTTTCAGTAATTACATTGTTTGGGTAATTCCACATTTTAGGACATGTTTTCGTGTCACCAGCACGCAGTTCAGTATTCGCTAATGCTTGTATTTGTCGCGCGCCCCCCACCATACACACAGCAGGCCTGGCTGCGAACATTTACAGCTTTTCTTTCAATATTGCTCTTTCACAAAAGCAAATACTTGCAGTTTGTTACGACTTCTTATGCTTCTTTTAAAAATAATTCTTACGCCCATGCACTATTCTGTTACTTTAATAAACTCTATGCTGTTTCCTTTTATAGGCTGCGTACATTTAGCACCTCCACAATTATTCCCTTGGCTGCAGAAGCATCTCAAGTACGTTTATTTGTGTGAACAAACCATACCGTTTACTTTGACAGGCTGCAGAAGCCTCAACTCCTTTTATCTTTATTCACAACATCCCGTTTCTACCATTCAGCCCCCAACATACACACAGGAGGCCTGGCTGCAATAGGTCTCGCATTACTGAAAGTTTAAGCTATTGGTTTTGCATTATTATTTGCAACGCCAATAGCTCAAACTTTAAGTAATGCGAGACCTATTGCACTCACTAAATAGTCAGGGCCAGCACAGCACCACTCAACGCCACCACAGCATCACTCAGCGTCACCACAGCATCACTCAGGGCCACCACAGCAACACTCAGCGCCACCACAGCATCAATCAGCACCACCACAGCATCACTCAGCAACACAACAGCATCACTCAGCACCACCAAAGCATCACTCACGGCCAACACACCATCACTCAGCACCAACACAGCATCACTCAGCACCACCACAGCATCACTCAGCACCACCACAGCATCACTCAGGGCCACAACATCACTCAGCGCCACAACAGCATCAGTCACCACCACCACAGCATCACTCAGCACCACCACAACATCACTCAACACCACATCAGTATCACTCAGCATCGCCTTTGCAATACTACACCACCACATCATCATCACTCAGCAAGACCTAAGTATCATTCAGCATCACCTCAGCATCGTCTCAGCACCAGTCACCACCACCACCACCACTACCACCTCAACATCACTCAACACCACCTCAGCCTGCTCTCGGAATCTGCCATCTGTTGAGTCTCCCCTAGCGTCTGGCCGTTGCTAGTGTTATAATACAGGTACTAGTTCACAACCTTCAACCTCCAATTGTTTTTTCCCCCTCAAAAAATAAGCATTGGCATAGCCAATAGGTCTCGCTTTTGGGACCTTATAAGTGTTTACCCATGCAACAGTTGATGTTGTTGCACCAAGGATATTGTGCTGCATAACTAAATACTTATAAGGTCCCAAAAGCGAGACCTATTGGCTATGCCCATGCTTGTTTTTTAATGGTGCTGGGGGGCTGCTGAACGCCTTACAGCCCCAACAACATTAAAACAAGCATTTACAATGCAATAGGTCTTGCATTATTCTGAGTTAGAGATATTGGTGTTGTAATGTAAATGTTTTTTAATTATGTGTTTTGGAGTGAAGAGGATGTATGTGATTGCTATTATGTGTGTTATAATGCATCTAAAAGGAAGGGATCTGGAAACTGAATGTGGCAAGATGTGCCAGGCCCAGATATCAGCAATTAAAAACGAATGGCGAAGTAATCTACAACAAAATGATTCACCATTCCTGTAAAATCCAAAAGGCTCCTGGTTCCTAAAGCTCCTCAGCACTCGTCGCCAATATTGAAATGATACACTGAATCCTCCAATTTAGCAAAAGGGTTTATTGGCTGAGGAGCACAGAAGGACACAGCTACCATCTCCAGTGTCCTTCCTTCAACTGCCCCAAAGAACATCTACCAGTTGAACACAAACATTCCAGGAATGCTTGCTAGTCAAGGCATTCCTAATAGCCAAGCACCACAACAGAAACAAAATAGGCTGTTTGTCACTACCAGGACATGCCACACATAAAGGCACACGTCCTACCTTTTAGTTACACAGCACCCTGGCCATAGGGCTATCTAGAGCCCACCCTAGGGGTGATGTATGTGTAATAAAAGGGGAGTTTAAGACTTGGCAAGCAGTTTTAAATGCCAAGTAGAAGTGGTAGTAAACTGCGCGCACAGGCCCTGGGGAGGCAGGCATGAGGCAGGGTTGAAAGGCTACTTCTGTGGGTGGCACAAGTAGTGCTGCATGCTCATTAGTAGAATTTAATTTACAGGCCTTGGGTATATTGGATACTGCTTTACAAGGGACTTAGAGGTAAATCAAATATGCCAGACAGGTGTAAACCAATCATACCATGTTTTGGGGGAGAGAGCACATGCACTTTAGAACTGATTAGTAGTGGTAAAATGCCCTGAGTCCTAAAATCAACAAAAAGAAGGTCAGAAAAATTATTTGCAGACGATAGCACAATTTTAGGGATAACCCTGCAAAAAGGCCAGGTCCAACAATGGGCCATCTCTGTCAGGATGAGTGGGGAGCTGTCATCTACCAAACTTGAACATCGCAAAGGCTGTGCCACAGCACACTCACAAAGGGTTTCATGCTAGTCCTTTGTGACCCCAAACAAGCTGGGCCAGGGCAGGGAGGCTGGACATTCCAGACACAGGAAGGGGGGGCACTAGAAGCTTCTCCCACTTCAAATGGGCATCCGGTATAAATAGTGGACTCCCAGCCCAACTTTTCAGTACACGTCTGGGCCTGTGGAAGGCTCAGGACTGGTGTGCTCCTCTCTCCCAGAAGGACTGGTCTGCGGTCCTGCTACCCTGCTGTCTGAGTAGGAAGGACTGGACCTGCATGTTGAACCCAGGACTATCAAAGTGACTACAAATTCTAGTTGGTTGGGCTCTGATTAGAGCCTCAGGTACAGAAAAGGCTCCCACCATCTTGAGCCCACACCTGAACTCTGCCTGCTGTGAGTGGTGCCCCTCAAGTGCAGGACCCTTGGAAGTGGGGCTAAAGGTGTTCTGTCCACTCAGCTGCGGTCTCACCAGAACCAACACAGCAGGACGTAAACCTGACACAGCTCTTCACAATGCCTCATCGGAACCGAAGCAACCTCGACGCAAACCTGCATCACAGCCTGCCCAGCACCTCCGAGCACCTCGGAACCGACGCAGTATAATGCAGCCTCGAACCAAGCCTGCCTCGCAGCTCTCACAGCTCATCGGAACCGCCACTGGGAGACGCATCCTTGACACTTCATCGATGCAGACCTCACCACTTTCCGGGACTGCTGCTGCAACGGTATACGCTCTGCAACCAGGATTTAACGTACATTGCTCAGAGGGACTAACATGGTCCCTGTATCTGGCCGCACTCCATCATGGTCAGCATGAACTTGTGACATTGTCCCAGTCCAGCACGACCATATAACCACAGTTGGTGCTTTGTGCTTTTAAGCAGTACTTTTACCTACATCTTCAAAATTGCATCACTCCGGTTCTACTAATTGGACTGATGTCAAATAATTTATTTAAGTTTACTGTATTTTTTTGTAGTAGTGTGGGATTTTTCTTGTGTTGTATTTTCACTTTATTACTGTTTGAAGTTCTGCATAAAGACTTTACACATTGCCTCTAAATTAAGCCTAACTACTTTGTACCAAGCTGCCAGAGGATTAAGCATAAGTTAATTTGGGGTTTGCTTGTGTTTCACGAATTGTGGTTGCTGCTTGAGTAGGGTTTCACCTCCCTCATCCATTAACCCAATGTCCTACAATGTCTAATACTCTCTACCACTCACTCAGAATGTTCATGTTTTAGACTCTTCTTTTTATGCAGTGTTGTCTCTTACGTTTGTTGGATTCCAGGATTTGAGTGGAGGTGTATTTCACACTGCTTTTTTCTGCACTCTTCTCCTCTGCCAGTCTATGGAGCGATGAGACAGCTTCCTTTAATTCCGTAGAACCTAAAAACATATAAAGCAATACTTAATCACTGTCATTTGTGTAGGACCAAAGAGGGCTGGATGTGAATTTAGATGTACATCTTTCCGTGCATTTCCACGTGTAGCTTAGTGATATATGAAAGTAATGGTTCTGGTTTACTTATTGAATAAATACTGTGCTGTGTGTGTCTTCCTAACTACAATAGCAGTGTGTGCAAGTAATCTCACAGGAGATTCATGTTAATATATATGTTGTACTGGTGAGCAGGTGACATTTATTGCACAGAGGTCATCACTTAACGAGTATATAAAACAAAAAATGGCCTAGTAGGTGCATTTGCACAATACGTATTATCACTAGAGCGACCCACTCTTTAACAACTGTCTGCTTATCTTTCTGTTCTGTGCCGTCACTGGGACCAATGGAAAGTGAAAGGTCAGCAGGGAAAGGCTAGAGGTCACCCCACACCTCTCTCTTGTGAAAGGTTACATTGGGTGCAAGCTTACAGGAAAGGACTGTTCCTTCTGAATCTTAAGACAGGTGCATGTTTGAGGTTGAATCTACTGGTGGTGGAAGCTCTCTTGGTCAATATAAATGTTGATTTCTTCTGGGTGCAGAAACCGGTCAAGGGTTCGACCAAAGGCATGTGGCACGCTGCAGGTGCAGAAACATTTCATTTGGAGGTATTAAAATCTTGATGCATTTATCCCAGAATGTAATCCAATAATGGTGCTAATAATTACACAATAGTGTATTTATACTGCTAGATTCTCTCTCTGTCCCTCTCCTCTCACCCTCAATCCCTGCTTCTCTACCCATAGCTCTCTCTCGTTCTCTCACCAGCCTCTCTTTCTGTTTGTCTCTCTTTCTCTCGCAGTTTCACTCACGCTTTCTATTCCTCCTTTCTCCCACAATCTCTTTGCCTATTCTTTTTTCTGTCTCTCTCCATCTCATTTCCTCAATCTGTCCCCTCGCTCTTTCTTTCTCTCTGCTTCTGGCTCTCTCTCTCCCCTTTTCTCTGTAACTTTCTCAAACTTCCTCTCTTTCTTTCTCTGTCACCATATCTCTCTCTCTCCCTCTTCCTCCCCCAAAGAGATGAGCTGTGGAGTGACCCAGGGTTCTTCTGTGAGCCCCAGCCTCTTTGTCTACAATGCCCCCCTCGCACAATCGTCAGAAGCCACAGACTCAACATCATCTCATACACCGACGACACCCAGCTGATCATCTCCCTCACCAACGAACCCACAACTGCTAATACCAACTTCCACAACGGAATGAAGGCCGTTGCTACCTGGATGAAAGACAGCTGCCTCAAGCTCAACTTGGTCAAGACCTCATCCTGGGACCCTCCCCTTCAGCTTGTGACGACTCCTGGTGGCCAGCCACTCTGGGATCTCCCCCCACCCCGAAGGACCACGCACGCAACCTCGGCATCATACTGTACTCATCGCTCACTATGAACCACCAAATTAATGCGGTTTCCTCAGTGTGCTTCCACACGCTCCGCCTGCTTCGAAAGACATTCAGATGGATCCCCACAGAATCCAGATAGACGGTCACTCACGCACTCATCACCAGCAGACTCAACTACGGCAATGCACTCTACGCCGGCGTCACCCAGAAACGGCTCAAGAAACTACAGAACGTCCAAAATGCCGCTGCAAGACTGGTACTCAACATACCCCGCCACATCACGCAACACCTCCGACAACTCCACTGGCTCCCAGTCAACAAGAGAATCACTTTCAAACTCTTCACTCACGCCTACAAAGCTCTACACGACGAAGGACCACCATACCTGAACCACCGCCACGCATTCCACGTACCCGCCAGACAACTCTGATCCTCCCAACTCACCCAAGCCTCCGTCCCCAGGATCCACAAAACCAGAACCGGAGGAAGGTTGTTCTCCTACCTCGCCGCCAAGACCTGAAGCACACTGCCTCTCCACCTCAGGCTACCCGCGTGCTGACCCAATTCAGGAAGGACCTCAACAACTGGCTCTTCAACTGATCCTCCACCCAGTCCGACCAGCAGCCCCCCTTCCCCAGCGCCTTAAGACCCTCACGGGTGAGTAGCCGCGCTACACAAGACCTTGATTGATTGATTGTTTCTCTCTTCTTCTCACTCCCTCTATGTCTCTGTATCTCTTTCCCATCTTCCTGTCTTTCTCCCTCATTCTCCCTCACTCTCTCTTCCTCATCCGCTCTCTTCTCTCTCTCGCTCTTTTCTGTTAGCTCCTGTTTCTCTCTGTTTTTAGTCTCCACTTTTGTTTATTCTCTCTTTCGAGCCTTGGTTTCTCTTGCCTCTAATCCGGAGACGTGGATGCTGTCTCGGTCTGGAGCGGTCTGTCCCCTGCTCTGAGGACAAACCTGGAGTCTTCTCTTTGAAGAGATGCCTCTAGGCGAGCCTTGGAGTTCTCTCCTTGAAGAGGTGCCTCTAGGCGAGCCCTGGAGTCCTCTCTTCGAAGAGATGCCTCTAGGCGAGCCCTGGAGTCCTCTCTTCGAAGAGATGCCTCTAGGCGAGCCCTGGAGTCCTCTCTTCGAAGAGATGCCTCTAGGCGAGCCCTGGAGTCCTCTCTTCGAAGAGATTCCTCTAAGCGAGCCCTGGAGTCCTCTCTTCGAAGAGATGCCTCTAGGCGAGCCCTGGAGTCCTCTCCTTGAAGAGATGCCTCTAGGCGAGCCCTGGTTCTCTCCTTGGCGGTCCCCAATTCACTGCTGCTTTTGTTCATGTGGTTTTACTTTTCCTAATTGTGTGTCACACTTTCTCGGTGTGTGACACACATTTCACAGGACACATTCAAGAGTTATGTGATTGTCAGAACAACTGAACAGACACTTGATTTAGCTAAGCATTTGAATATGGTTTATTGTGAATGGAAACAAAATTCCTTTTCTAGAATTTGTCATGCCATCGAACAGCATCATTGCGTCATCTTCCCTTTTGAAAAGCTGGTAAAATGTGGCGGCTCCTCCGCTAAGGCGGAGGAACATCGCCCCACTACTCAAAAGGAAAACAAAAATGATAATAACGTATCGTTATTATCATCTTAGTTTTCAGTGACTCTCGGGGCGGGACTGGCCAGAGCAGGGAGATGAGCGGTCTGCACTCCTTAAGTGCTCTGGACTGCTTGACAAACAGTCCTGCACACTTTGCATCTTCCCCACCTGCTGCATCACACAGCCTTGTGAGGAACATGCAAAGGCTCCCCGTCCCGATCCACGGCGCTCAGACCAATCACAATGCTGCATTGCAGCATTGTGATTGGCTCAGGGGAGCCTGGGCACTTCCTCCTGCTTGCTGCTGCCAGACCGGAGACAGGAAGAAGAGGACAGAGGAGAGGCAGCGGCCGGCCATCACAGTTAAGAGATTTTTTAAAACTTTTTTCGTCTTTCCTCCCGCCTCGCCCCCAACCACACCGCCTGGGTCCGGTAGCAGCCGCTAGGTTTCGATACAGCATTGCAAATAAACATGCTTTTCCTAGAACACAGTTATAAACAAGGGTAAACCCAAATAAGCCACTGGGACCTGGGTAGAGAACAGTACAGTAGAAGGGTGGGTCCCAGTGGAACAATTCTAGAGAACACATACAATTAAAAATCAGCAGACAGAGACGGACGTACTTCAGAGGCGCAAGATTGAAAGCACTCGTGTGGCGCTACAAATGTCGTGACTGTGGTTCTCCCTCCCAGCTATTTTGGAACCTTGAAGTTCATCTGGGCCCGAGTTAATTAACTACACAATTCCCTGATTCAAGAGGTGATATTTAGAAAGAAGGAATCCTTCATATAAAGTGCCATCGACCCGCTCTCTGCCTTTGCAGCCTACGGGCCAACCTACAGTTTCTTCACCATCCTGTCGAGGGTGGCTTATGGTGCCCCACACTCAGTCCTGAGGAAGACCCCTGTGTAAGGACCTAAGCAGCCTACTTTGTTTTTTTGGGGTCGAAACGTCGACTGTGTCACCGTTTTGTGCCAGTTTGGTTAACAGTGCTTCTTCACTGTGACAGTGTATTTCAAACAATGGCTATGTATTTGTCATCATTCAACTGTGAGGCTGCAAAAAGACGGTTTTTATTGTAAATAATGGTGTGATGGACATATTGTCACTACCTTTCCTTTCACTCTTTCAACCCTCACTTGATGCACACAACCTTTTCCCCCCTGTCTCCCTCTTATGCGTGGGGCACTTTTTTGGTACGTCTTTCCAGATGATTTGCTGGTGTGTGAACATCTCATGATGTTCGATATGATTAAATAATATTGAACAAAGAATTATTGAGTATGAGTGAATCAATGTCTGCTGGTTTTTAATTGTATGTGTTCTCTAGAATTGTTCCACTGGGACCCACCCTTCTACTGTACTGTTTCCTAGAACACAAGCACATTTCATTCCCATTATCGAGCTCAATTAAAACATCACCACTCTGCAGTGGAAATGAAATGGAGGCGTGCAACAAGAGATGAAGTATGGAAAAGGTTGTAACCAGAAGTGTTGGGGGGCTGACAAGTAAAGGCATTGTAGCATAGTCTCACACTTACAGCCGCTTGACATTTTTCATTTTATCTCTCAACAAATCTAGTTTTTGCTAAAATCCGGGCTTGAGAAATATATATATATAAATAGGCACCAGACCCCCTCCCAACCCTAAGCGCTGACATGTTATTCACCAGCCCCTAAACTGATGTAATGGACGTGTACAGCTGTATCTGCATTTAGAACTGATATAGGATGCCAAACTCACAGTATTAAAATTACTTGGCACAGTTGTCTGGAAAAAAACATATTTTGATGATAACATTGCATTTAAGAATGCTTTTCTGGTTTAAATTTTTATGAAACCCTTTTCCTCTCCTCCACCCTCATCTTCTCTCCTCTATTATCAACTCAGCTCTTCTCTCCTATCTTCTCCTTTCTTCTTTTTTACTCTTCTCTCCTTTATTCCCATCTTCTTTCTTCTGCTTTCCTCACCCTCTCTCCTTTCCTATTAACTTTTCTCTTCTCCTTGCCTTTTTTTCTACAGTCCTCTCATCTTGTCTCTTCTCTGCTTTTCTACTCCACTCTCCCCTTGTCTCTTCTCCTTTCCTCTCCCTTTTCCCTCTCGTCCCCTTTTGTGTCTTCCTTGCTTTCCTTACCGCTTCTCCCCTCGCATCCTCCCTTCTTTCCTCTCCTGTCTTTTTATCCGTAGTCCTCTCCTCTCGTCCACAGTCCTCTTCTCTTCCTCCACTCTTCTTATTACTTCTCCGGCCCTTCCCTCCCTTATCCCCTCACATTCTCCTCACCTGCTCCCCTCCTTTCTTACTCTGTTCCTCTGAACCTTTCTTCTCCTTGTTCTTCATCAGTACAGAAGGCTTGTCTCAGGCCCTTGCCTGCTCTCAGTCACTCACCTTTCTGTGGTGCCTTAATGATTGTCCTAAGGATGTCCTGGGCCTCCTTGCAGTCTGCTGGGATAGACTTGAGGGCTTGTAGGACCTGCCCCAGCACATTGGAATCTAGGGAGAAAGTGACATGTGACAAGTGTTGTAAACTGGATGTGAGAACACGTCATAGAATTGTGGCACCCTTGTATCTGCTGAGGAATCAATGAGACGGCAATGTGCTCACATAGGCACCAGAATCACACATAGATTCCGAGAAGTGAATCTACATCCATACAGCCTCACTCTTCCACTGACACAAGTAGTAACTCCTCCATGTCAACCGCACCCATCGCTTGACTGCTGTTAAAGCTCTGTGGATCACAGGACTGCGTTTGTTGGCCAATATGAACACAATCTGGCACTGTAATTACAATAGACTCAATGTCTAGAAGGCCTTTTGAAAAGTGCTGGTACTGTTCACACATATGACTGGAGGCTCGCTTGAGAAGTTCTGTTACTGTCCGCTTAAAGGCACATAATGCTTGATTAGCTGTGTTGGTACTGTGCAGAAGCCCTGATATGAAGCCGTATTGTGAAGGGCTGAGACTGTCCATTTAAGAATACAGAAGATATGATGAGGAATGTTGATACTGTCCATGTGAAGATATTGAAGCTCAAGAGTGTTGGACAAGTTCACCTCAAGGTACCGGAAGCCCTGATGTAAAATGTTGGAAGTGTCCACTTAACACTATAGATGCCTCCTTCTGAAGCATTGGTACTGCCCACTTAAAGTTACAGGAAGGCCTTATGCAAAGTTGCTACTTTACACTGAAAGGTATAGAAGGCCTGATTAGATGTGTTGGTTCTGCCTATTTTAGGAACCCAACTGAAAACTGTTTGGTACTGTCCTTTTAAATGTACAGAAGCCCTAATGCAAAGTGTCTGTACTGTGCACTTAAAAGTATTAAAGCCTTGATATGAAATGTTAGTACTGTCCAGTTAAAGGTACAAAAGCCACATTGAGAATTGTTGGGACTGTCTTCTAAAGAAAGAAGATAGAGCCCAGCTGAGAAGCCCTGATGAGTTGTGCTTCCTCATGTATTATTGTAGACATGGCTTCTGGTAATGTGCTTTCTGGTGGATGGTTCGGCTCCGATGGATTCCTTACACAAACCTCCAGGTGGCAGACTGGATCCTGAAAGTAAGAGGAGGAAAGCTGGCCTGAGGAAGACCCTGTAGAGTGGCCCTGAAGAGGAAGATGGAGAAGAGCTCTTGGATCTCTCGTGCTTCATATGATGGCTAAAAGGCAGACTGCTTGAATAGGTGTGACAATGTTCCTGACCTCTAGACCTCCACAGCGACCTCAACTTAGATTTTCAGATAGATGCCTCCAGAACTTCGCCTCACTTTCCATTATAGCCTTTGAATGCATAGGGTCAGTCAACTCACATGATGTGCCAGCATCTGATTGACCCAAACACCAAAGGCACTCCATCTGCGGGTCAGTGACTTACATCTGCTTCCCGCAAGTACTGCAGCGCTTAAATTCTTACACCACCGAGGAGGACATGCTCCCAAACGTCCAAATTTCAATGAAAAACAGCAAATCAAAAACAAAAAAACATATCTGCACCCAACGATGGTGTCAATGTCAGAGACCACGTGGTTCCACTCCATAACATTGTATAGCACCACCTGGTGATGATGAATGAATTTACAGATACAAATTTCCAGACTCGCATGGCACCTGGAGAGGGATCACGTACGGAGTCTGCAGGATCACCGACCATTAGTATATGTTTTGGGATTTGGATGGCTTATGGGCGGCACACGAGAATCCTTACTCTCTACGACATTAGGGTGGAAGGGTTGGCGGTGCTGCCCAAGGGGAGGGGGGCTGTTGGGTCTCATCATGTTGTACTAGTTTTGTGAGGGTTCAGGGTGTCTCCAATGTCTCAGTGTCTGATTGTCATGTGTGCATTGCTGAAGAGGTCCCAATGGGTAGTGGGAAAGCAAAAGGTGGGATGGGTGAGATGGGAGGAGATGCAAGTGCTTTATGATGCATGGCTTCCTCCGTATCAAAGCTGCTCATGTGGAATGCCTGGGGTGTAGCAGCATTTGAGAAACGCAGGCAGGTCTTTGCATATATGAAGTGCTATAAGGTGGCAATCGCATGCTTGCAGGAAACGCATGTGTGGGAGAATCACTGCCATGTACATGGCGGAGGTGGAGAGGGCAGCTCTATACTACCTCTTATTCGGGCTTTGCACGGGGCCCTCATACGGGTAGCTCCAGCGGTTCTGTTTCAGCATCTACATCATGTGGCAGACCCCGAGGGAAGGTATGTTATTCTACATGGTAAGCTGGTGGGAAAGGAAATATGTATCCTTAATGTGTACGCCCCTGATATTGGCTGCCCTGACTTCTTCCTGGCCGTACTGGTGCAGCAATAATCATGACAGGTGACATTAACTGCGTGCTGAATGGGGTATAACACTGTGAACACCCTGGAGTGCATACTAAACCTCGAATGACAAGGGCACTGAGGGACATCTTGCGAGGTACGATGTGTAATGTCTGGAGGGATCGCAACCCTACCAAGAGATTGTTTTCATGCCAGACCCCAGCGGCCGGCACTTTCAGCCAGTTTGATTATTGTTTCCTTCTCCTGAAGTGGAGGGGAAAACTTATCTCCCCAAGTACCTCTCTGACCATTCACCTGTTTTGCTGTGCTTTTGTAGAGCCCGCGAACAACCAGCAATACCCTTATAGTGTCTTAGGGTGGAGGCATTGTCTGACCACCCCTTTGCAGCTACGGTCCCGGATACCTTTTCTCGCTACTTCGAGAAGTACTGGGGGTCTGCTTCATGCTGGGCACTTGAGTGGGAGGCCATGAAGGTCGTCCTTTGAAGGGTCTGTATACAAACAACGTATAGGGTAAGGCGATCGTTGGAACAAGATATATGAATGCAGGACCAAAAGGTCAGCAAATTAGAGGCGAAGCTTCCTACAGCCCCCAATGTTATGGGGAAGTGGTGCGCTGCCTGAGAGGCTTTACTGGAGCACTGTTGGCAACCAGAA